>JXTB01000001.1:4658592-4670149 GCA_002914805.1 Parasponia andersonii | reverse complement strand
GGCAGGTGGACCATCATTGTGCGGGACGTCGCATCTTTTGCTGCGAGTTTCAGCGAGTTGTTATAGCAAGTCCTCGCATCATACTGATTTCCTCGCACCTCACCTACACCATGTTGGGTCGGGAACTTCATCGTTAGATGATAGATCGAGGTGACAGCTCGAAGTTCCCTTAATGTTGGTCTTCCTAGCACAGCGTTAAAGGCAGATGGGCAATCTACTACCAAAAACTGGGTCATTATTGATGAAACCCTTGGGAAGGTCCCAACGCTGACCATCAGTTTAATCATGCCCATAGGCATCAGGCTGTCTCCAGTAAAACCATAGAGCGGAGTGGCGGCAGGCTTCAGGTCGCTCTCATTCAATCCCATCTTCTTGAAGGCATCGAAGTATAGGATATCCACAGCACTTCCGTTATCGACCAATACTCGCCACAACTGTGTGCTTCCACAGTTAATTTTTACGACCAGCGCGTCATTATGCGGATAATGGACTTCCCTTGCATCTTGTTCTGTGAAGGTAATATCCATTTCCGGTACTCGCTGAAGCTTGCGTAGTTGCTGATCAAGATGCATGACGTTGGTTAACGGCTGTTGTCGAGCTTCTCGTGCTTATCTATCCTGTGCTCGCTTGGAATCTCCTCCAACATGCGGCCCTCCAAAAATAGTTCGCACCTCGCGCTGAATTTCTGGAGGTCACTGTTGGTCTTCTTCACGCCTTTCATCGCTCTGCCTGGAATACTGCCGCAATCGTCCCTCTCTAATCAACCTTTCGATTTCATCTTTCAGGGCAAAGCAACTATTAGTGTCATGCCCAATATCATTATGATATCGGCAAAACTTATTGGGGTCGCGCTTTGCCCTATCCCGCTTCATTGGTTCTAGTTGTCAGAATCGCTCCTTCTGATTTGTGACTACATAGATATGATCTATGGGCGAAATTTAATTCGGTGTGATTATTAAACCTCATGGGAGCTTTTGAAATCTCCTGCCTTTTAGGTGCAGGCTGATTCTCATTTGGCTGTTCATTATTCCTCTTGTTTTTCTTGCTACCGCTGTTGTTGGTGATGACTGCAACTTTTGCGGCATCCGTCTTTCCTCCTTTTTTAGTCTTTTGAAGATTCTCTCGTGAAGATTCTAACCTTAGATGTCGACCGATTCTTCGGTAGAAGTCTTCGAGAGTTTTACACTCTCGTTCAAACAATTCTTCCCAGAGATTTGTTTCTGGTCGCACCCCGACCATCATGAGAGTAAGAACTCCTCCTTCAGGGGGGTTGTTGACCTTCGCTAGCTCTGTAGTGAATCGATTGAGATAAGACCATAGAGTCTCCTCTGGACCTTGCCGGATTGCGGACAAACTGACAAGCGGAACAGTGAAATTCTTCGCGGCCTGAAATTATCTCAAGAACGCCATCTGTAGTTGTTGCCAGGACGAAATCGAACCGGGTTTGAGTCCTCGAAACCACTTCTTCGCCGCTCCTGAGAGTGTTACAGTGAAACATCTGCAGCGTGCATGATCACTAACCCGATGAAGTTCCATCAAGTCACTAAAGTGATCCATATGGTCCTGTGGATCAGTCTTCCCATCAAAAGTGTTGATGGTGGGAAGTCTGAATCTGGTAGGAAGGGCTGCAGCTCGAACCTCCTCGCTGAATGGCGACCGGCGATACCCATCAGCGAGCTCATCGTCCCATCCAGCAAGTGCATCTAATGTGATCCTTAAATTGTGAACGTCGATATTCAGAGGGAAAGCATCATTCCTTGCTGGTGGTAAAAGCGACCTTTGTTCGTTATCCTGTTTCACAGCGGGCTGGTCAGGTAGAGTCTTCTATGACCTATGAGAGGAATTTAATGACATAGTGCGACGAGACCGGCTGTGGTCGCTATGATGTGATACAGATCGATCATGACCACGTCGTCGCTCCAGATACTGTCTTAGGTCTGCAGGATCTTGTCTCGACTCCCTGCTGATTCTTTCGAAGACGCTTCTCGATAGTCGTCCTTGCTCGCTGCTCAAGCGATCCTGGCTATTAGTGGATTTACGAGAAGGTTGTGTATGACCACGGTTCGTACTTGAACTCTCCGTACGAGATTCTGGTGGCAAGTTTGCGACCTTGCCTTTCCCTTTGGAGTTGCGATCTTCATGACGCCCCTGCTGAGTTCTTGGCTGGTCACATCTTCTCGTCTCGAGAATCTGTATTCCCTTCTCAGGTAATTGAGCAGGGCGTTCTTTGGGACGTTCATGTTGTGATGGGATCACCATCTGCCCTTCAGCAAGTCGTCGCAGAGTGTCATTGATCTGGTTAGTAACTTGCTGAAGGTTCGCGAGCGTTTCCTCCATGCGATCCTGTCTCTGGGAAAGGTTCTCTGTTGCTATCATAGTAGGCTGATCCGGAGCAGGGGTTGCCTGTGTAGCAGCAGTACTTTGAGGTTGGTTTTGGCTAGTCTCGGTGACTCTGGTTGTGTTTCTAGTGTTTGCCATTATTGAAAAGGTGGAATTTGACAAATTTTTCTGCCGGAATAGCCCTCCTTCTAGCGCCAATTGTTGATGGAGGTTATATCAACAATAAATTTAGAAAAAATCAAGAGATGTGGCTTGTGTAAATTGAATCAATAATCAAAGCAAAAAAGAAGAGAGAGGATTTTATAGTGGTTCAGCCCCGAAAAAGATGAGCCTACGTCCACTGTTTTCTCACTATTTTATGAAGAATAATAAACACTCAAGGTTACAATCTCGTCTGGAAATTGGAAAGACTGAAAAGTTATTAAAAACTTAGACTACCCGAAGCTTGAATACTCTAAACTTGAATACCCAAAACTTAGAATTACTTAGACTTGAATTATCCTTCGGAACATAGAGTCCCCTTTATATAGGTAAAGGTAACCTTATGTCCCTAGGATCCTTATGTCTCTAGGATCCTAATTGTATAAACGGGTAACTATACAACTGGATAATATAATTGGATAATCATTCAAAACAGATAACTATTTGATCACAAATAGGAGACTTCAGTTTCCCTTTCCTTGTAGGTTTCTTTCATAGCATTTACTTGCTTCCCTCTTCTTATAGGTTTCCTATTTGACAAGGCAAACTGCACGGAGAAGGTCGCACAAAACCTGTGGAAGAGGTCGCATATAACCATCACGGAGGAGGTCGCATATAACCTTCACGGAGGAGGTCGCATATAACCCTTAAGCGACCTTAGGTTTTTAGACCGCACAACAATTACCAATCTGATTAAGTTTGTGACTGTGATGAGACATGATCATTGATTTGCCTAGAAGAATTAAAACCTTTTTTTTTTGAGATTATTAGCATTGCATGTGTATATATATATGGTTCTCAATCTAATAGATATTTTTTTTACCTTTGTGTAAGTATTTTTTTTAACAGTTGGATTACCATCTAATGGTAATCCAATAGTTATAATGAAGTGTATGAAAAGACGTGCAATATTAATATTTTTTCTCTCTCTTATTTTTTACAATAAAAAAATATACATATTAAATTTTCATTGGTCAAATTGATACCTATGCATAGGTAAAAAAAAAAAATACCTACTGAATTGGTGCCCTATATATATGACTACAGTGAAATACGTAGTCCTGTATTGTTCAAAGAACCATATGGTAGTAGTACATATAAGTGATGAAGTACAAGTTGCAAATTTTTTTTTTCTTTTCATTTTTCATTTTTTTTTCCTTTCTTGAGAAAAAGATTGTTGGATTTTACACTATACCCACTCATTAATCTATCGTATCTGTTTTATTGGAAAGAAAATAAGACATCCAAAATCCAATTATGCTGGCATTTAGCACCCAACGCAACCTAACCTTATGTCCAAACTACCAAATATATTGATTAAAAGACGAAAAAAAAGAGTTGGATGGAAAGCAATCAGATTACATTAAGAAAATGCCTACTACAAATTTTTTTTAGCCGTTATTTTATTTCTCCTTTTGCAATGCATGAAAACAGAGATCCTCGAGGCCTTTGGATGGACATATTAAATAGTTTAAGCTCATTTGATAATTATTATAAACCATTTAATATAGCTGAGAATGTTCATGTTCCATGATCCCAATTTTTTATATTCTGTAAATTCCGGTTCTAATGATATAATTATTTAGTAATAAATTAGTTATAATTTGTAACTTTTAGTACTCTATTAATTATGGTTTTAGGCTTATATACAAGGCCTCAGAGTATCCAGAGTTTCTAACACTTTTACTTATAAAATTAAAAAAAATTACCAAAATACAGAGGTTAGATTTTTTTTTTTTCAATTTCCGTACAATTTTTATTTTAAAATGTCACTTTTAGAAAAAATTTTAGAAAAATATCATTTTAAAAATGATTACTAGTTACTATGTTCTTAAAACTGATTATCAGTTACCAATTATATACTAGTTATAAATACTTTTAGTTATTAGTTACTAATTTCTAGAGACTGGTTACCAGTTACTACTAGTTACTATTTTAAAAAATAACTTTTTTCAATTTTTTTAAAATGGTATTTTTCTAATAAAAATCTTACTGAATCTTAAAAAAACACAGGTCATCATATTTTTCAGATTTTTCTTTCAAAAAATATAGTAAAAAGCATAATTTCCCCGAGTATGTGTTAAATAATATGAGAAAGTTATATTCAATATCTGTTTTTATACTTTATTTTCATAAATATCCGTTTTTATTTTTTCTTTTAAAATTACATGTTTCTATGATATGCATTTCATGTACAAAATATGAATGACATACATTTACAATGTAAATTTTTATCTATGAGATATATATTTCATATATAAAATATGAATAGTATATATTTAAAGGTTGTCAATCCAGTAGGTTTTTTTTAATCTATGTATAAATATTTTTTTCTAGCCATTGGATCATCATCTAATAGTGATCCAACGGCTATAATGATGTACATGAAAAGACATGTACCATTAATGTTATTTCTCTCTCTCTCTCTTACTTTTTACTATAAAAATATGCATGATAAATTTTAGTTGACTAAAATGATACTTATATATAGGTAAAAAAAAAAAAAATACCTACTGGATTGGTGCCCACATTTAAAATCTAAATATTTACTATAATTTATATTTTTCATTATAAATTTGACATATAGTCTAGATTTTGAAATGTATACCAATTTTTAGTGTAATTTTTATTCATGAAATGTATACCGGTATATATTTCATGTAATTAAATATATACCACAATCTACATTTCATATATAAAACATTATTCTTCTATATTTATTTAAAAATGGGTATATAACAAAAGATCTAGTAAAATAAAAATAAAAATAAGTGTTTATGGAAATATGGTTTTAAAAATAGGTATTTATGAACTTTTCCCATTGAATACACCAAGAAGAATTGAATAATAAAGAAATTCTCTCTATATTTCAATATTTTTCTTATATATTATTCTTTTATTTTTGTATACTTTCTATTCTATACTTTGTCTTTAGTTTATAATAATAATAAATCCATGAAATCTATTTTTAAGCTATTACCAAAATTAATTAACTGCAGATTAAAGAAATAATAAAAGCAACAAATACATGGTTTGTGGTTTACACCTTCTTTATGGGGCAGGCCTAAAAAATAAATATATTAATAATAATATTGAAAGATTATAAACACTAGTTGACTAATACCATAAAAGACCCTCAATTTTTAATTACCGCAAATATATTGAGTTGATTATCTAATCTCGTTTAGCAAAAACTACTCGACTTGATTTGATTCTTTGTTCTTAAATTTCCTACAAAACTTTGAATCGATTTTCTCCCAAAAATTTAAAGCTCTTCTCCCAAAAAATAGCAGGAATACTCAACTTAGAAAAGCTTTTTCTAAGTACAAAAAAGGCTATAGAAATATTTTTAATCATGCACACAGCCAAAATACACAATGTTCTGTCCAAATCCTTCTATTTCTAAGTACAAAAAAGGCTATAGAAATATTTTTGATCATACACAGCCAAAATATAAAATGTTCTGTCCAAATCTTTCTATACAAGAAGTCTTTATATAAAAAGACTTTGTCTTCAATCCCTAATTCTTCAAATCATCAATTAAAAGTGAATAAAAATAATTGGAAATCACTCCTAAATTATTTACACATTTTTCAATTAAGAAAATCTGATTTTGTGCACCATTGTTGATTTTCCAGGAATATTGCAACATAGAATAGAAATTTTGGTCTTGTTCCTGAAATAGAAACACATGCTAGACATATTTTTGATATAAATCAATCATAATTTGTTAATATCACCTAAAATACTCAGGAACAAATTTAGGAAACTTGCACAAAAATTAATCTATCAAAATAATTTGTGAATTTTCCTAAACAAAACGTGAACAAAATTATATAAGATATAATAAGCAAACTCCTATTATCTTTTATTGAGCAAGAAATCCTTTCAAAATACATGATTATCAATCAAGTAAAGCTTAAGGAAAGAATCAATCATTAATATAAAAATTTGTAAAGATACATCCTATAATTAGGTTATTCTAAATCTTGTCTTATAAAAAAAAAAAATTCGACAAAAAAAATCAAATATTTAATCTCATGTTAAAACTTGAAGAAGCCAATGTGAAGACTCTTTCAAAATTAAAATGATTCAAAGATGTATGCTTGTTATGCTAATATGATACCAAATCTAGAATAGAATAGATTTCTATAATGTTAGAAATGAAAACATGATAAACACAAATTATTAACCAAAAACTCATATTAATAACTTTAATATTGCTCATATATAAAGACAAATATTAGAGATTACTTCCTAAGTTTGGCATTGTGGTTTTGGCTGTCATTGATGCCAAAACAACATACAAAACAATAAAGATGCAAACCACAAGGGTAGCAATAGGGTGATGGAAGCTCCTTTCTCTTTGCTTATCCCTTCTCTTTTACGCTGAACACCAAGAATTAACTCACCACAATATGATGAGTTTTTATCCAGCAAAGATGCAATCAACTAGGCTCCTTGTGCCTTAATTGTATGTACATATAAAGAGAGGTTCTCTGGCATAATAGTCTAACCAAACTATTAAGAGAGAGAATCTATAAGCCTTTTTCTGGTTATTATAAATAAGATATTTATCCCATTATAACCCGTCTTTAATACCACTAATAATTTAAAATACAATCATACAGTTCTCCACAACATACTTTAATTTATAATCAATTATCAAGTGACTTTGCTCAATGATTGAGCTATTTCTATATAAAATGGTGTAACATTATCCTACTTAGATAGTACTATAATCATACAATAAATACACTCAACCACAAAATGCCTAGAAACAATAATCTATTACAAACACATCTATTACAAACACACACATAAATATATATAGAGCCAGTTAATCATGGACATATTGTATCGATGAGATAAAAATATATTACACAGTCATGCACTAGACATTTACAAAACAGGGTAATAGTTATCTATCAATATTACTCATATTAAGACTAAAAGGTTGATGTCTCTTATAAATGAATATTACTCATGTCCGCTCTATCAATATTATGAGGTAAAATAGATTTTTTAAAAGTAACTTTTTAGTAAAAGACTTATATTTTAAAACTCTTTGCAAAGTAAATTTTTCTTATTATTGAATATGGTTGAGCATATTGAGAAAGATTATTTTGTAAAGAAATTAAATGCATAAACCTTTTACTAAAATAATTCACTTTCAAAAGGGTTTATTTTATAAAGGAATCCAATACCTAAATTTGATGAAATTTGACAAAAAAAAATTACGTCACGAAATTGCCATGTATGATTGTACATATGTTGAAAAGCCGTCATGAAAGACGAGATGACAAACATAAGTTTCCACAAGTCTACTTTATAGTCTCTTTAGTTGATCATTCAATCGAGAGAATAAGGTATCTAATTATATAACTAGTCATTATTTCGTACTTTGTACGAGTTGGTATTAATATTGCAGAATTATAATTGAAGTTATGTGTTAATTACTGCAAAATTGGGAAATTCTAGAGTAGTATAGTTCCCTTCGAATGATGAATTCCTATTTCGTCGTGATTGTTAAGTTATAACGTCCTTAAGATTATATGCAATGGATATAACCAAACAACCATGATATATTTGCTTTTACTATTTATGCCAGAGAAGGAAAAGATAACAAAAGAAACCTGAAATCTTGAAGCAGTATATACAACATATTTGCCTATATGAAAAATAGATTACGATATCAACATATAATCAAGATATTATTAATGACAAAAAAACTAAAACAATAGAGTTTTAGAATCATACTTGTCTTAAAATTTCAAGTGTTGACAATTAGTTTATAAAGATTCATATATAATGGTAATTGACATTAATGATAATAAATTAGAATATGACGTAGTACTTGTTTGTTTAAAATTAAAGGATACATTAAATCTAATTTATAGTTAGATTTAATATATTACAATATAGAGAATACACGTATTTATCCCTAAATTCAAAACTAAATGTATTAATATATGGATAATAATTTATTTATTTTGATGAATAAATGTAGCACTACTATTTATTCAATAAAATAAATTTAATATAAGTTATCATTAATATTAAATTAAATATAATATTATATAATATATGTATATATTACCACCGATCATAATATAAAAAAATAATAATACGGCCAATCATAGTATGAAATATAAGAGTTAAATTAAAAATTTTTTAAAAAATTTAAAAATAGAATACTAATTAAAAAAACTATCATATTTTTTTTGCTCTTTCTCAATTTCAAGCTTAAAATAGATAGATATATAGATAGATATAGATTATTGTATTGCACGTACTATTTTAATTAATATACAACTAGTATAGTAACCAGTAAGAAACGTCTATTAATTGTTTTTCAAAAATCAAAAAACAAAACCTAAAAAAAAAAAGGAATAGAAAAACACAAATTACAAGAGAAGTTCGAAAATTATCTCTTTAACCCTCGTTTTCTATATCTTCCTTTGACTCTATGTCTATATATCCTTAACAAAAGCGGATGAGAATTTGGGGTTTTTTACTTACTTCAATCATAAAACAATATGAGCCATCCATACAAATTTCAATCTTAGCCGTCCGATCTCATTATATTATATGACTTCTCTGTGATGTGATGGCACACAACGTGTAAAGTGGGAAGCCAAATGATTTGTTATTTGACATTTGGCCTAGAGAATCAAGGTTTGATTTTTATTTTATGTGTCTTCATCCTATACCTTCTACACGTTCGTTCCTCATGACTTTGACAAATAGGTTAGGATTAATATCAGGAAGAAAATGAGGAACTAGAGAAGGAGATGTAGTAGTCGTTGCTGGCACTATATTGATAATTGGTAAAATCACTAGCACTGTCGCTAATACCATATTAATTGTGTTAATATTTCTTAGGCCCATTTATTGTAGCTATATATATATATCTCCACTACGTGAAAATTTTTGTTATTTGGAATTCAAATCTAAACAAAAAACCATCATTATTTATAGTATGTCGAGACTTCTCTTATATGTTGTTGTTGTTGTTGTTATTATTATTATTATTATTATTTATAGAATATTCATTATTTGTTTGCTGAAACAAATTAAGGGATGCATGATCCTTGCTCCCACGATTACGATTTATATTTTTTTTTCACTAGGAATCGTAGTGCGTTTCCGGTAAATACTTACAATATTTTATGTTTTTATTGAATATGATCTTTTTTTAAGGGAAGAATATGATCTCCTATTAAGCTCATAGGTTTTCTTGTTTCTTTTCAATTTCTTCTCGTTAATGTACGTTAGCTATAAAGTAGTAATAAATAACATTAATTGTATGTGTGACCTTTCCCTTTGTAAATTAGCATTATGTGTATTTTATTCCTTTTCGTGGGGGTTGCGGGGGTGTGGTGGTGGTGGCAATTTGGGCCGGGTCCAACGGGCCGGCCCGCGGCCCGTTAGAGTGGCCTGCGGGCCGGCCCGGCCCGGTACATTTAGGGTCCGGGCTGGGCCTGGGTATCGTAGCCCGGCAGGCTGGCCCGACCCGGCCCATTTTTTTTTTGGGCCCAAAGTCTAGGCCCTGAAATTTAAAAAAAAAAAAAAAGAAAGGGCCTAGACGAGTTCTGGGCCCTTTGTTTTCAACGGTAGAATTTCCAATGGTAACAAATGTTACCGTTGGATTTATATCTTTTTTTTTAAACTATTTTTTAAAATAAAAAAAAAAACATTTTCTTACACTATAAATATCCTATACTCTCCACTCTTTTTTCACACTTACAATTTTCAAAAACTCTCTTATTTTCTCATTCTTTCTCTCTAAATCTCTAATTATATTCTCAATTATATTCTAAATCTCTAATTATACTCTCTTATAATGAAGAATTGGCCGAAAATTTCAATAACTTGTATATGAATGATGATGATAAGTCATAAACTCATAAATTCATAATTAATGATATACTAGTTTTTTCAAGTAATAATTTGAATTGTAATAAATGATCATCAATAAAATCAAATTTCAATATTTCAAATTTATTTGTTTGATTATTTTTTTTAATATCCTATTTAATTATTATTAATTTTTTAACAATACAAAACATATATAGTTTATGTTGTCAACTTTTTTAAATGAAAATTTAAATAAAAAGTTTAAATTTAACAGATTAAAAAAAATTGTTAAAAAAATCAAATAATAGAAAAAAAAAACGGGCCGAGTATGGGCCGGCCCGGTCACCCCCTAAAGCCCGTGATGGGTGGGCCGGCCTGGCCCAGCCCGCCCATTTTGCCACCTCTAGTGGTGAGGGAAGAGAATTGTACTCAGTGATGGCTAAGTTTAGAAATTTAAGCCGCTGTTACTCATTAATGATGCATTTCGCATTAAAGCTAATTATATTTCAGTGTTGGTGTATTGATCATTGTAAATCTTTGCGTTTCGGTACTATCATTTTCCATAATTAGGGTTAACTACATTAATAGCTTTTAAATTATAGATGTTGTATCACTTTGTCCCGAAATTTTCAATTTAGAAAATACCAACCCGATAATTGTTGCAACAATGATCATTTATCACAAATTGTTAATTATTTAAGGAGAATTATCATTAAAATACTCTCTATTTTTAACACAAATGTGAAAAAAAATCTTGTCTTGTAAGAAATTCAAAATAAGTACAAAAATTATCACTAAAATATCTTCTATTTTAAAAAAGTGTGAAAAAATCTTTGTATTATTAAAATTTCAAAACAAATATTTCTATTTGAATTATTATATCATTTGCTAAATTTGACTGGTCAAAAGCTTTAAAAATATTTTTAAATTAATATTTTACTTTTTATTATATTATTTTAAGCTACACACTATCTTGAAAATGAAGGGAGAGAGAATACAGATGATCTAAAATCTCTTTAAAAGTAAAGAAAAGAAACTCTTCCCTCCATAGTTGCTACATCTAACAAAAACGAAAATTTTGTCACTTTCGAAATTTTTAAAAGTTTTAGATTTTTTTTCTTTTATAGATTTGTTCAAATTTGATTTCTTTCCACAC
>JXTB01000001.1:4633982-4656809 GCA_002914805.1 Parasponia andersonii | reverse complement strand
AAAAAAAGAAAAAATACGTCGGAATTGGCAAAACATGACCCCAGAATGGCACCAAATAAGCTTAAAACACTCCATGATTTACATATTTTATTTCCAGTTTGGGATGAAAAATAGATTATGACTAATTTTGAACAAGTCAAGGACGTAACAGAATCCAATTCTGTGATATGGGTATTAAAATCCAATTAGTGACAACAAAATGACTAAGAAAAACAAAAAAAAAAACCCTGCCTGTTCGGTTGTTTACCACAACGGTAAGACCCCATTTATAGAAAACTCTTACTAATCTGTTAATGTTTCCCAAACAACTATCTTTTTACACAAACAGTTAAACCCCCAAAAGCCTACTAATCAAATTCAAAATGAATTACTACCTCTACTCCAAATCCAGGCCATGCCACCATGATATGATCATCTAAAATATTCTCATACTTATTATTGTCACACATCACAGGGTCCTCTCAAACCCCCAACTGTGTGGTGGATTTTGGAAATTGTGTAACACCAAATCATAACATATGGTATTTATTCCCAGGAGCCACCATGGCTAACTTGTTCTTTCTTTCTCTCCTTCTCTTTCAATATTTCCTAGCGTCGTCATTGTCGCAGTCTCTAGTACCGGCCATATACATATTCGGTGACTGCCAAGTGGATTCCGGCGTCAATCCGGAATTGAATATCACATCATCTAAAGCGAATTATTAACCTTATGGTATTGATTTTCCTATAGGATCAACAGGGAGGTTCACTAATGGTGCCACAATTGCAGATCTAATAGGTAAATATAATAAGAGAAAAGTTTAAAGGGTTATGGTACCTTCAGACAGAGGCGTCTGACTGATATTCATATCTTTATTTTTATAACATAAAGGTAGGCCTAACTTTAGCTAAAGTCACGAGGGTGTGTGACCATAGCAGCTATCAAATTTGATATTACTGATTGAAGCACCAAATGTCAACATTTTTGTTTTTTGAAAAAAAAAATAAAAAACTGAAAACTTAAATTTTCCAATTCTTGATTTTTTTTTTTATTTTTATGTCTTATATGTGCATATATATTTTTGATGGTGCAGCGGAAAAGCTTGGCTTGCAAGTGTCTATTCATTACTCTCCTACAAAATCATCATCTAACCAATACTTAACCGGGTACAACTACGCGTCAGGGCCTGCTGGCATCCTTCCTGAAACCGGAACTGCATACTTAAGTTGTTGCATTTCTGAGAACAGATTATAAACATCGATATTTAGCAATAATAAAGGGAATATTTTTAGTTTAATCCTTATAATATTTTTCGTATAAAAAAAAAACTTACATGTGCGAAACAATTTGAAATTTTGGTTGAGGCAATATTTTGAAACATAATGCTAATAATCAACCCGAAATAATGCATTGTTGCAGGGTATTAATTGGAGCGTGGACAAACAAGTTGAAGTGCTTAAACATGACTGTTCACAATAATTTTCCAAAACACTTAAGAAACAAAACTGATATGACTGACTACTTATCAAAATCCCTCTTTGTAATTGCAAGCGGCACCAGCGACTACAGATACAATTTCATGCAACCAAATCTTTACAACGCTAGTAAAAGATATAATCCGGACCAATACGCAAGTCTCATTGTTAATAGATTCGGAAAGCAATTAAAGGTTTTTTTGTTTTGTTTTATTTTATTTTAATATTTTTTAAATATCAGATCATACCAAAATCAAATAAAATAAAAAACGGTCAATTTATTATTTTGGTGTGGTACAAACTTACAGGAGTTGTACAAACTAGGGGCCCGGAGATTCTTGGTGTTCGAGCATGTTCCGCTAGGCTGTTATCCAGCTGTGTTGAAAGCTTATAAACCAACGACCGGATGTGCTGAAGAAGCTAATCACTTGGCATTAACTTTCAATCGGAAGCTATATCACAAGGTCAGAACATTAAGGTCAACACATAAAGATGCGAACATTACCATAGCAAAAACCTAGAGTCTTATCCTTGGCTTGGTGGAACGTCCTTTATATGGTAAGCAACTTCTGTTAGTTTTTCAAATGAAGTTGTCACTTGTCACTATCCATGTCTATGTCACAGAATGTTACAGCATTTCAGCACTACTAACAATAACTCAAATAAGTCTCGTACGATAATTTATTTACAACTTTCCGTCATAATCACGTTCTTTTTTTCTAACTATGGGAGATTTTAATCTGGAGTTCTACGCAGGGTTTTTGGAAACTAAAAGACCATGTTGCTTGGTTAAAGTCGACTCATCAGGACTGTGCGCGCCAAATGATAATCCATGTCGAGCCAGGAATACGACCCTGTTTTGGGACGACTCCCATTTAACCGAGGCAGCAAACAGACTAATTGTAGAAAGATGTTTCTCTGGCTCTGGTGTCTTCGAACCTAACCTCCGCACTTCTCTTTCGTCAAAACAACCTCGTTTGAGGCCACGTTCGGTTCACCTGTTATTCCTACTAACGATTTCCAGGCTCTTCTTCAATTCACTACCACATTCACGTTCATTCCTACTTCAGTCAGAAGTCAACTATAGCTACTGAGAAAAGAATGAAAGCCAATTCATAAGCCACCAATTGTTTGCTGCTAACTTCCCTTTATCAACTGATATTAGACTCTAAAAGTTAACCATGTAAATTGGTGAAATAGCCGATATTGAATTGTTTTTTAATGATTTCTTGGCTGATTAGGTCGCCGTGGCTAATCTTGAAGCTCGCCTGAATCGTTTTCCATTCGTCTAATGTATCAATACTCCTAAAGCTTTACAGGAGTCGCGTTTGTGCCCTTGAGCAAAATGAAAACAGAGGAAAAAGAGAATATACAGAGAGATTTAGAGCACAAGTTTTGCCCCTTTTTCTTTTTTCTTTTTCACACATTACATTTCTAAAACTGCTTTGTTTTCTTGATAGTAGTCATTTAACCAGCTCTTTATCAGCTCAATTTCGGTTGCTCTCTGCTCTACTAACCATTCTGGATCTCCATCATTTGAAGCGCGTAAATCTAAGTGATGGGCTCCTGATAAACGCGGAAAAGAAACATACGTTATACAAAAATAGAAGCTAGAGAATCCAAGGAGTTAACAGCATAAAACAGGAATCTGATAGAAACGACAATTAATCAGCTTGATGGACAGTAGTACATCATATGATACTTTTGCAACATCTCTACAACATAAGCATTTGAATACTAGTTAGCTGCTAAATGAACTCAAGCTTTTTGTTTCGGCTGGTATAATGGCCAAAACAAGTTTTTAGGCACCGACCAGAGCAATCAGATGATTTATAAAAAGAGAATCATTTTTCTCAACTGATGTAGGGTAAGTGAATCCTAATGAGTCAAATAGTGAACCAGAGACAGATAAAGTTTCTTCAATATAGCACTTGTATGGCTTAATATTTAGTGTAAAAAGCCGTACCTTCTTCAGTAACTAAAGCAACAATACTTTCAGATATATTCTTCAGAACACTGCAACAGAGAATATGTAATCCATTAGAACTTGGACAAGGAGCCTAAAACAACTTTCTAGCCATCAAACACTAAGAACTAAATAAATAAATAAGAATTGTCACCCGCCACCACTCCATGGATCCAATAGGCCGTTGGAGAAGATTATGTTACTTCCAAATTTTTGTAAAGTAGCCTTGATATCCTACAAAGTGAAAGACGCAAGGGATCCATAAAATTTGATAAAGTAAAATTCTGCTACCAAGAGTATATCAGCAACAAAATTTTGAATATAGATAACGAGGCAAGCACACGTTCTGAAGACAGAAGAACAACACATCAATGCCATTTAGTGATAGGAAGAGAGCATTCTTCAAAAAATACCAGAAAGTTGTTCTTTTAGGTATTTATTTTATGAAATAGTACAAAATTTTCCAAGAAACTAAAAATCTAAGAACATAACGACAGGAGATTAACCATTTTCTCAGCAGAGCCAGTTAAATAATTTAAGAACTTGTGATTCATTTATCCTCGTGTCAAAATACCCGAGATTTGACTTGAATTCCATTTATAAATAAGGGAACATGTAACCTTGTCTAGCTTATACTGAAATTTTCTATAAGGCTATGCACTCAAAGCATGTAACTAGCGAAATGGAATCAGCCTAAAATTTCATAAAAATACCCAATGCAAGACCAGCACCTCATAGATGCAAAGTTTTGTTCCATTTTCTAAACGAAAAAAATAAAAGGAATGCCTAAACTATTTAACAAAAATGGAAAGCAAATTTGCAAAGATGCATAACACATCGTTCTCTTACATGTCCACCAAACTCTGTAGTTATCCATCTAGGCCTTGGTTTAACACCGAAATCCCTCCAGCACTGCTCTTGATAAGAAGACAAATTAAAATCATACGTCGGAAACATGCTTGAATCCCGGCCACTAGACATCGGCATAACCATCTCAGTACAAGCCTATACAACATCCAAAAATCAAATGAATAAATAACATTACAACTAGAAATCTATAACTAGTCATAAAAGCACTCATTTTCATTCTTCATTTGAACTCGAAAATAAATAAGTAACCAATATTCTGTAACACTTTTAAACCTGCCAGTTCCAACCATCCATGCCATGAGGATCATCATCTAATTGAAAGCAGTCAACTTTCCCAGTATAGTTGTAGAAAACACTTATGCCTTCAAATATTCGTTCTAGAATACTAGCCTCAACAGGAGACCCATCAATCTTGCTGCAAACCTCTCTAATTGGGTGTCCAGGCAAAGGCATTATGAATTCTGAAGGATATGGATAGTTCACCATTGCCAAATAACTATAAGCAGACTCTAACCAATCCGTGAGATCGTCGATACTCTTTAGTGTCCTGCAAAATGATTTGGATTAATCCAAACCCGATTATGATCCATACAAGAAAAGTATGATGAAGAATCTTGAAACCCAATTCATTTAATTCTCTATAATTCCTTAACTTCATTTACTCACCTACATAAACGAAAACTTTTGGTCAGTTGGAGAAGACCATCATTTTTCTGACCCTCAGATAAGAGTACATCCCAGGACTGTTTTATGGTGTTGAAGCAGCTGCTACTTTCACTCTACGGACATAAACAGAGTGACATATAGTATTAAAGCACTGAACATAGGAAACAAATCCTGCAATGAAAGAAAGGAAACTAAACTAATACAGGGAGCATGAGAAAGACCTTGAAACCATTGGAGACCAAGTCATAAAAAGTTTCTACAGGAACAATATCCTCAAACTGAAGAATTGGAGCCGAAGAAGCAAGTGCTCCAATGGCTATGTGAGGATACTTGAGCCTCATCCATGACGCCAACACTGTATCGCAATTTAGAGATACAGAACAATCAACAACTTTTTATTTTTCCTTACAAAGGAAATCCATATTAACAAACAAAGCTGCAAAAGGGCATATTTCAAAATGCATAACCGTAATGGAAAAGGAAATAAAGGAAGTGGCTTTCCTAATGTAGCGTATGTACTCTCTATCATCATTCATTTATCATTACATTTGAAATCAACTGACATGTGGCAAGTGAGTTGATATAGTTGCATAATAATAAATCAATGAGTGAAATATAATTTGGAAAATAATAAAGGGCACCTGCACAGCACACCACACTAAACTCTATGTAAATTCTATTAGCAGGGTTGAGGTCATATATAAACTCCCTATGGTTGGTGTTGCTCATATAACTTGGTTACATATGAATTTTAGTAACATTGAAACATAACAAAATTATCAAAAAGCATTGAAACATAACAACTGTATTGCACATTAGTTTGTATTAATTATTATTTTTTTGAACGAAGAAAAAAAAGAAAAAGAAAAGAAACTTACTACCACCGTATGATCCACCAAATAAGACGACGGGGCAGCCCTCCGCCGAAAGATTTTTCTTGAGGTTAGTAATCAAGACGGAAAAATCAGCGAGTGCTTGCTCCGCCGTGAGATACGACAACGTAGTGGCGTTCTTATACGCCTCCTCTCCATTTCCGTACGGCACAGATTCTCCGTAGTATCTATGCTGCGGGTGATCACCATCCCAACACAAACAAACCAAAAAAAAAAAAAAATTCAGAGACTTTTCCTTTCTCTTTTTTTTTTTTTCTTTCTTTTTTTTAAAGAAAAAAAAGAAAAGAAAAAACTAAATAAATTTTCTCTCGGATTTTCTAGGGAACCAAACAGAAGGACTGAACTTACTTCCGGGAAGAGGACCATGGCGCCGAACTGAGGCGCGATCTCCCATACGAAGCCCGTGTTGGCGGCGAACCAGGCGATGTCACCCTCGTTGCCGCAGTAGACGAAGATGGGGCCCAGCCGGGTGGGACCCACCCAGTGCTCGGTGCTGATGAGGTACCGCTGGCGAAACCTCGGCAGCTCCGAGAAGCTGAAGTGGTCGAGTCGCTGCTCGAAGTATCGGGTCTCGTATCGGATTTGAGGTGGTGGTTGTTGTTGTTGTTGTTGGAGTTTGTTGAACTTGCCCACGAAGCGCGGAGGGGCCCACCTGGATGAGGATGAGGATGAGGACCGCGCCGCCGCCAGTGACGGAGATGAAGCACCGAAGATGACGGCGACGATGACGATGAGAACAAGATCGGAGGGTGCAGGTTTGGGTTTGGCCATTTTTTCTCACGGGTCCGTACTTGGAGTAGATTGAGAGACTGTGTGTGTGTAGTGAATGGGTGAGTCCACTCACTTTGGACTGTTGCGAGTTGGTACTTGGTAGAGGTGAGCTCAGGGAGGGAGGTTTAAGGTTCAGGTGCGGTTAGGACCATCGTACGCCAACGATAGAACCTCGACGCATTCGACAGAATTTTCGGTGGAAAAGTAGACTGTTATTTGGCGAGTATTTATTGGTTGAATAATTCTCACTATCAAGCAGAATGGGCGGAAGGCAGCAACCAGAACCCGGGATGAATGGACTCTTATCTAATACTTGGTCCAATATTAAGCTAATTTTGGGCTCCACATGGCCCATGGCTGCGCTATTATCCTATTTGGGCCGAGATCACGCTAGAACCCCAAAGGGAAAAATTAAACCAAACGCAGTTTAAATTACGAGGAAATTTGATTTTTTATGGTAATTTTCAAAACAATTGAAAAATCTCATAATTAGGGATGGTGTAGAACAATTAATGACTTAATTATAAAAATATCACTTTTAAAAATATTTAGAAAAGTACTATTTTTTATTGATTGATGAGATATTTAAAGTAGCTAGTCGAGATACCTGAAGTAACCGGATTGGTTACTCTAAGTAACTTAATCAATTAACTAGAGTACCATTAAAAAATACCAATTTTAAAAGGAAAAAAATGGTATTTTTAAATATTTTCAAAAGTGTTATTTATCTAATAAAACTTTTTAAAAGTGATATTTTCTTAATAAAACTTTTAAAAGATATTTTTCTAAATCAATCGGGGAATTATCGGCCTTAGACTTTTACATTTTTAGTACTTTGGGCCTGGAATTTTATAAGAAGCTCTTAAATTAAAGAATATTTTTAACAAATGTCCTTTTTTTCTAAATCACTTTAAAAGATGTTCATTTTTTACACCTACATAATAAACGGCCTTTTAAAATTTTATTTTGATATAGCCGCTTTTTGGTTGATCTATTTTTTTAAAAAATAAATTAATTTCAGACAAAATAAATTAATATATTTTGATTTATTAAATATAAAAATGGCCATTTTTTAAATAAGTTTCAAAATTTGGCCATTGTTTAATAGTTTTTGAAAAACAACCATATTCTGAACAGTTATCCAAAATTTGGCCATTTGACTTAAAAATCCTTAATTAGATGTTACTTCGCTTCTATTTTCTACCACTTTGTCATAAGATAATGACCTTTTCACTAACTCCTCCCTAGGCAAAACAACACTTCTCTCAGCTATATCTGCAGTGAAACACAAATTATTATCGACCAAAATACCTCCTTTGTCGACCGCTCTTCCCGAATCTCTAAAACCCTTCTCGACGACAACGCTAATGATGCTCTATTAGATCTCAAGTATTAGCTCCCTAATGAGGACCTCAACTCTCTTGTCACAATAAAGTTGCAAGTCTTTGCAATCACTCAAGCAAATTTAGAACTCAAGCTTCGAGTAGTTGATCATGGTGATCGGTGAGGGCAAGGCAGATAGGTGGCGACTGCAGGATGACGGTGATGGTTGATAATAAGGGAAAAGATATTGAAGGTATATTTGCATTTCACTTTCTTAAAAGTAGTATGGTTTTAGTAATGGTGTTATGTTTTGTAATTAATCACTTAAAAAAAGTGGTAACTATCACCTTAACACAAGGTTCTTTATGATGGTTTATAGGGTTAATAGTAGTAATGGTACCGGTTTATAGGGTTAATAGTAGTAATGGTACCTGAATTATACTCATTATAATATTTTGATTCTTGAATTACTTGAATTATACTCATTATAATACTTTGATTCTTGAATTTTTAGCTTATAAAGTAATGGATTATGAATTATATAATTATTGTAATAATGACTTTTTTGTCACAAATTGTTAAATATTTAACAAAAATAAGTCAATATAAAGCACATAGTTTGGTAACTATAGTCGAGAATGTTATTTCAAATTTTCAATTTATACAATAAACTATCAAAACTTATGTAATTATTGTAGTAATTTTTTTTAATAAAACTATTAAAATTAATAGTTTTGAGTCATGTGCAAAGTATACAATTTGGTAATTATGGCTGAGAATAAAATTCTGTTGCATAAAATTAAATAATGTCCAATTATATACTTTGGTTATGACTAGTTTTTGTTAAAAAACTAATATTTTGTGACAAATAGATTATTATTGTAATAATTATATAATTAATGAGCTATTGAAAGTTCGAAAGCTAAAATAGTATAATGAGTATAAACCAAAGATTAGTACTATTATTAACCCTAGTTTGTTCTTAATAATGCTAAGATACCAAAAGTTGTACCAAAAAAAATTACATCAGTGACTTTATTTTCAATCACAATTTTATCTCTAAATGGGACCACAACGTTTAAAATTATAGGTTTCAAAATAAAGCAACATTATTTAGTATATTTGCTGGTACAAATTTTTGGTGTTAATAGAATTATTCTTCGAGTCTTTTTATTTTTTTTTAATGTTACAATACAAAGGGATTTGGATAGTTGTGACATTTACGCTAATTAAGTTCGGAGGGTAGGCTTGATCATGTGTTAACGACGGTTAACTATCACCAAAGCAAAATCAAAGGTCTCTTCAATCGTAAATTTTCTTTTTAAGTGCTCTCTGATTAAAAAAAATAAAGATTAAAAAATAGGTAAATTATAAAGAGGGCCCTTCTAAGTCTAATGATTGAGGGATTATGTGCCCTAAATTAGAGGCAAACTGAACAATTATATTCATCAAACATGCTTCAAGAGAATATCTAAATTCAGGAACCAATCCCTCCCACACCCTGGTGAGCAAATTATAAGGATTCTCTTTTCTTTTCGAATGTACTTGCGCATATGATAATTATAAGCATATATTCTCTTCAAGAATCCAAGGGCTTTCCGTGATTGTGGTTTGACTATATTTATACGCCTTATCTTTTCAGCCTATCTACACATTATTTCCATTTGACAAAGATGGACGCAAACTTTGCTCCTAAAGTACTGTTCTCGGGATTATTTCGGATCACATCATGCATTTTTGATAAGATGTAATGTATATACATGAGTTGAGTTGCATTATCTCTTATTCTCCGTCATGAATGGTTTATTATTCAGTCAACTTGTTTCTGGCCCATTCACTTAAAGGTATGCCTTTTGGTTTCAAACAATATTTGAGATTAAAGATAATGTTGACATTTCACTCGTGTCAATTTCAATTTTTTTTTTTTACTGGAGTGTTAGTGACAGCGTATACTTATTAATAGTGCATAATATTTATCCATTGATGCATAGTCTAATTTAGATCGTTTTCTTTTAATCGGACAACTGTAATTAATTGAGTCATTTTACCAAAAAGTTTGTTGTATTTAATATTCATGTAAATAAAGAAAGTAATTTGTTATTTATATGTTGGTTAACCTAAGTTGAAAGTTTGGAGGCTCTTTATTTTTTTAATTCTATTCTATTATTTGGTTTTATTTAATTACGTAAAAAAAAAAAAAACAAAAAGGACTTTTGCAATTTTTTTTTTCATTTTTTTGAAGGGATTTATAATGTGTTTAAAAAAATTGATTCTTGTTGATGGTTTTGGAAAAAAAAAAATGGAATCAATTAAACTATATATTGAACGTAGCGTGCCTTTATTAACAGTCCTCATTTTCTCTAAAAAAACAAACAAACAAAAAAAAACCACCCCGGTCACTTGTATGAAGGCATCCTTTTAAAAATAAGTATACGATCAAAATTAAAAAGAAAGCTATATATATATATATATATATATTTGTGCACCCCTTCTCTAATCTTCTCCTAACCTCCATGTCCATCCCAAGAAAAAACAAAAACGTAATTATTATTGACTTTCATATTTGAAAGATTGAATGTCCGTAAAACCATTTAGGAACACGTAGTTACCATTTTAGTTTCATAAGTTCATCTTTTTAGCTTTACTCTTTTTTTCTTTCTCGTAATTAATATTTCTTCTCAGTTCTGGGCATATGATTACTCTTATTGAAATTTTCCTCAATTATATAGAAATTGGAAGGAAAAATAAAAAGATGTGTTTTTCGTTTCACATATGACTCGTGCTTAATCTAATTCTTCAATTCATAAACATCATTAAAAACAAAAACATCGAAAATAAAAACGCAAGAAAGAAAAGAGATTGACAATAACGAACAAGAGAAATATATGTTGAGAATAATAAATTAGGGAAAGGATATGAAAGAAAATGATTATTTAGATTGAAGTGAGAGACTATATGTTGAAAGGGTGCTCGGAAACTGAGTGGCACAGGCTAATTAAAATATGGGATGTACATGTGGTTCGAGAATTTTTCTTTTGGTCATTTAATTTATAAAAATGGTGCCTTTTAAGCTAAGATGAGTTGCCATTATAACCACACATAATATTTAAACTAAAACTACTTTAAAAATTGAACTTTAAAGTTAAAATAATAAAAAGGTAAGAAGTAAAAATGAAAAGAAATTGAATAAAATGTTAACCAATCAAATGAAATAGGGAGAAATGACTTTATTATTGTAAGTCATTTTAAATTTTGTCAGTTTTTTTTTTTTAAAATGAAACTTAATTAATGACCTCCACTTATTACAAATTAAAAAAAAAATACTTACTACTACCTAATTCTCACCCTACTTCATTATGGATAATATGCTTTTATGCTTACCCTGATGTGATTCGGACTTTGAATCGAGATCCTACATAATGGGTGTTTTTACCACTTGAGCAAACCCAATTTATTTTAATCATCTATAGAGCAAAAATAAAAAAGATCGCTCTATTGTCACACCTATTTTTTTCTCTTTGTACAACTTATTAAATGATGAATTAATGTATATGTCCTTACAAAAATATTCTTATATAAAATGACATATATATCCAAATTTTATATTAATTACTAATATTATTTCTTTCAACAACCCTCGAACATAATGATAAAGTACTTATATCAACAAAACAAAATCAAAAGGCAATTTGATTGATTTTTTTTTTTTTTATAATCATGGATGAACAAATTACAAATGATAATCATTTTTTATGAGACAACTTGTCTATTTTCTTTTTAGCTTCTTAGAAAGATTTAATAAAAGTTATAATCTAGGCTTTAGAAATAATAAATTAAGAACTCAAAATTGAAACTTAAGAACTACATCTCCATGAATACTTTAGAGAAAGGGAAAAAGAAGATGGAAAGAAAAAGTTAAATAATAAGATGTATTTAAACTCGACCTTAACTAACAACTTCAAAACAAAGAAAATATTTTTTTGATAGTTTTTAGTCTTTCAAATCTTAGAAAGGTGAAACTTTGTTAAAAATAAAAAAGGATGAAGAAGACTTTGGATGAGTATAGTTCTTCAAAACTTAAGAGTGTGGAAAAAAAAATCATTGAGTTTTATATTGTCCAATTTTAGAATTGAAATACATTTGAAGGATATAGGAAAAGAAAATTTACAAAATTTCAATTTAGTAAAGATTTTATTTAGAGATGGATATGGAGAGAGAGAGAGAAAAAAGGTTGGCAATAGACACACCTAAATAAAAATACCTATGGAAAATTTACCCTATATATATATATATATAGGAAAGTAATATATTGTATTTCATAATAGGGAAATATTTTTCCTCTCCCTACCCATTTTCTAAAGATATCCCTTATGAGGAAATAAGCAATTTATATTTCTAAATATACTCTCACAATTCCTTCTCCTCCTACACAGCAGTCATTCCTCCTCCTACAGCAATTCCTCACTTTCTCTACTAACGGGTGTCTCTCTTACCATAGAAGAGGGTTTTCCTCTCTCCAGTATAAGTTTTTCTCAATTTCTTTTTTAATTTTACTTTTATTATCCAATAATCATTTCTTTTGGGATGGTTATCTTTCTTCTAAATCTAAATCTAGGATAGTCTTAGTATATTTAGATTTAGATCTGTAGTATTTTGCTTTATTTTTTTTCAATTATTTTAATACACCGAGATCTAGATCTATGGTAGTTTCTAGTGGATCCTTCTAATTTGTATTTTATCCAAATTTGTTCAAATTTAGTCAGTGTATATGGTAGTATTTACTTTCCTATAAATTTTTTATGAGAAGCAAGCGACACCAATAATAGATATTGAGTAGAGGATTGTAACGAGTCAACAATTGAGGTGTAGAGCTCTATTAAAGCGCACATCAACAGTGATCTATATAAATCCATTTTTCTAGGTTGATTCTGCCAAGATTCTAGTGCATAGTTTTCCTCTAATAACTTCAATTAGTTTATTTCGGTTGTCTATTTTGTAATCAAAAACTTTTTTATGAATATTGTACTATATATCCTTTTATAAATAATGAAATTATTTTCCCTTCAAAAAATATAAATAAAAATATCCCTTATGAAATTTAAAACAAATTTTTTTTTCACCATTTTAAAAATGAATTATTGCCAAAACTAATCATTAAGGAAAAAAATCAAAGGACTATATACCTTTTTTTCTTTGCTTCTTCATCTGTGTTTTTCTTTTTTTTCAAGATTGTTTGTCTCCTTCATAGGTTATATTTTCACAATGTCTACAACACGATTTGAGATTAAGATCCTTTATCTCCTTTGTGCATCCTTATGAAATAAATCGACCTAGTTGCCTATTGAGACTAGCTCAGTTAGTTCAAGGCTTGAGAGATATATGTGAGTTTTGGGAGTCATGGGTTTAGGCTTTGGTAGTGTGTGTGTGTGTGTGTGTGTTATTTTTCTTTAAATTTGTAGTAAGTGGTGGTTATTAGTTAAGTCTTATTTAAAAAAAAAATTATATAATTATAAAATCTTTCTAAAATTCTACACAAATTATTTGCCTTAATAGATAACTAATTACTATTAAGGAGAAAAAAAACTATTATTAAAAACTTCTAACACGGATAAAAGGAGCATGTATATATATATATATATAATAGAAATTTTTTTATTTCCTCTTGATATGGACAAATATTAACTGTTAAAATTTTTTTAAATGACCGTTAGATTTTAATACGATGGTTATAACTAAATACCACAATTTAATTTATATTGAAATGCATTGAAACCCTTTTAATTGTAACTGTTAAATTAAATTATAAGAGTCAATATTGAAATTTAGTCCCTATTATATTGGCTCCATATATATATGAGGAGAAAAAAATTGGGAAAACACAAAACAAAAAAAAAAGTTAATATACCCGGAGGAAAATTTTAATAAATCTAGCAACAACTGATTTGCATGTTTTTTATTTCTTCTTCACGAAAATGGACTTGTACGTGATTTTTTTCCCTATATTAATTGCAATACGTCATTTACCATGTATTCCTAAACAATGACTTTTTAACCCAGTGAATCTTAATCGATTAGTTTTGGATAATTTACGTCTAAAGATCTATAGTCTTCTCATAATAAAAAAAAATGAGTCATCTTATTACAAGAAAAGAGGTCTATAGTGACGATCTTTGTCATAGAATAGAGTGTCATCGTTATAGGTCTATAATGACGACAAAGTTATCGTAATTTTTTCATCACTATAGGTCGAATGGCATAGACCCCCTGTTGCAACGACATATTTTGTTGCGCTATAGATGACCTATAGCAACAACTTTTATCATTGCTATAAACACATTTTAAAAAATATATATAAATTAATACCTATAGTCACGATAAATGTCATCGTTATAGATATTACAAATTTTTCTAAAAAAGTACGATTAGTTTAAATAATCTAAATTAATTCTTAAATAATTACTTATAAATACCCAAAATATTTAATTCTCATATTTAAAAAATTTAATTAAAATATGTTATAATTTAGGAAAATTTACCTCTCTTATGAAGAAAAAATTTGAAATCTATAATAATACAAACCTGAATAAATAATTAATGAAAGAAACAAAAAATTAGTATTTATAACAAAAAAATTTACAAAAATACATAAAAGAAAAAAAAACTCGATATGCATATATATATATATATTTATGAATATATATTATTTTAGAGGGAGGGAGTAAGAAAGAGTACAAATTAGAGAGAAAGTATGAGAGAAAGGGGGGTTTGGTGAGAGTGAGTGAATGAATGAGAGGATAGAATAAGAAGAAAAATATTTGAGTTTTTATTATACAATGTCTTTAGTGACGAGAATATCGTCATTATAGATAGAAAAAGTCATTACTATAGCTTAAATGACATCATTTCATTTAAATTTCGAAATTAAGAGTAGTAAATATTACTGTTCAAAACTTCATTTGAAACCTATAACGACGATAAAATCATCATTATAAGTAAAATAAAGTAATTTATTATATTTTTTAGATTTTAGGGTGGTAAGACTCATAATTTTATTCAAAACCTATAGCGACGACAGGTTAAATATATTAATTTTTTAGTTTTTTTTATTCTTTTTAACTATTTTAAGAAATTAGTATTTATTAAGTAAACCCTATAGCGACGACATTTGNAATTTCTGGCATGAAATGTCATGCTACTTTTGCCCACCAAAAATATGGTAATGACATATTTTCATTGTTATGTTATATATCTAAAATTATTTGGATATCCTATTTTTAACAAATTCTAAAATATATTCTTCAATACATCTCAATTTACTTCTGTCACCACCATCTCCTATTGCACCTTGCTAGTACCGTAGATCTAGACTCTTATTCTGGTGGTGCCTTTGCTCGACTAAGGTCAAATTTTTTTGACCGTAGTCAAACTTGTACTGTCGCCTCTCTTGATTGTTCCAATCAATTTTCAACTAGCAGCTAGAGATTCAGTCGAAAATTTTTCAACCAATGTTCAACTAGGGTCGAGCTACTATTCGATCGTAGTTCAATAATCTCGATTCCGATCAAATATGATCAGCTGTCTTCTTGGTGCCGTCTCCTTTAATTTTGACTTAGTTGAAAATTTTCGACTAAAATTAAAGTCGAGTTACGGATAATTATAGAATTCCTAAATTCACTAAACGAAAGTCCTAAGTTTGCAAATGATTTATAGGTTATCTTTTTTTTCATCACATGCCTTAAAAAATGGTCAAAATTAATAATGTTTTTTTTTAAACAACAACACAAGACGTTGTTCTAAAAGTTAACGGCTAAATAATAGTCTTTTACTCGGTGAACTTCAGGGTTGTAAAAGAAAGTTTTCTTATTTAATTCATATGCATACATTTATCACCATTTATATAATTTCATATGGGGCTGTTTTTTGTATAAATAAATAATTAAAAGAGGAGATGGAGAAAAAAACAAGAGGGTTTGTAATAGAACTACCATTTGTAATATCTTATTATAAAATTATCTTTTATTTTATGATCCATGGAATGAAAAAGTTGCGCCCTATATGATTTGCAAATTTCTCACCCAAATCATAGGAACCATAAATGTATTCCATACTATTATTAACTATTAAGTGTCCTACCACAAAAGTATTCCTATATATTCGAGTCCTACTTAATAGAGAACGCACAGTCAAAATCTCGTCAGAAGTTATCATCACAAAGAAGCCAATTCGATATATTATGAGATAGATAGGTAGTTAAAACATAAAGATACTTTTCTTTGAAGGTGTAATTAATCCTTAAATATAGTGATGCTTTTCAAGCAGAGAGAGTTTAATTTAGTCTAAAAATTACTGCTGGCTAAAAATGTCACATGTCTCGAATACACTAGAAAAATCAAATTATGTTAAGTGTGGGATTGTGTGTGGGTCCAACTTCACATGGGCATAGTTTTGTCTCTTTGGTCCTTTGCGTGCTGCCCACAGGCTCTATCGTCTCAAAGTTGTCACTTGTCAATGGTTCACAGAACAAGCTCGAAACCTATGCGCATGGATTGCATATAAGAGACTAAGAACGGTGTGGGACTGAGAACGAAAGCAAATTCTTAAACCCTATACTCTCGGCAATGGAGTTTTATATAGTTGATATGATTATATATATCGATGAATTTTTCCAACCGGAAACCCCAATCACTAAATTAAAAAATAATAGAAAAACTGATTAAAGACAGAATATATCAAACTAATTTAGACACGTCCTAACAAAATTAGCACCAATATTTTTGCTTTAAATTAATTCATCAAACATGGGTTGGCAGTACATATCATATCGTAGTGACTCTTCGGATTGACATGTCATAATGCTTCTTAACGTTGTACTAATATATTTACTTAATTTTTTTCATTTCAATTTTACTTTATTAAGATAGATTAGGTAATTAATTTATTATTTTTTAATTTTATTTACAAAATGATTATTAAAAAAATATTTTTTACGAAGTAATTATTTAATATATTTTTATGTATTTTGATAAAAAAAATTAATTAATTATATTAATTTGAGTTAATTATATGTCAATAATGTTAACCAAATATACAGATTATTTAGTCAAATTATTGTATCGTATTCAAATTATTAGATCCAGTATCAGTTTGCCCTTTTAGTTTCGACATAAATTTCATATATCTCTTGCTTGCATGTCATATCAAAATTTATCGCATAGGCTATCTAGCTTAAACCTAACGGTGGCAACAGAGAGAATTCTAGTACTACTGACAAGACCCTTCTTTTTATCTCATGATTATTTAGTCTCTATGTTGGAGTGGTTTCCACCAGCTATCCACGTGTCACTGAATTACTGATGTTACACCTTCTAACTGTTTTCGTATCTTTGTTATCCCAAAATGCTCCCGGCTTCGGGCAGGGTCGGAGAGGCGGGAGTAGCTACCTGCAAAGGCTCTCCGATGTTTAAGTTAGATATTTACCCCTGAGATTGAGTATTAAAGATTCAGTTTTTCTCTATATCTGTATGAGTATATCTTTGTTTCTTGCTCGTAAACTTTTAAATATTTCTTTTTGTATGCGTACATGCCTTCTTTTGGGGACGCATGGCTCATATATATATATAGTTCTGAAATTGTGAACCTTCTAGTTCTCAATCTCAGGACTGAGTACCTTTTTCGTCAAGACTTTCTCCAGAGGTCATGGGCCAAGATTACCGTGATCCCCCCTGCACTGCTGCAGCCTAGTTTTCGCCGTCCCCTATGGCTCGAGTCTGTCAGGGGCGAGATTTGAACAAATCGTCGTTCTGTTAGGTCGGCTTGCTCCCTGCGCACGCCTACTCAAGATTGCATTAAATGCTCTGTCTAGGTTTGGAGCTGTAAGTTACTTTCCATTGTACTCTGGTGGAAGACCCTTAGGGCTTCCGACCTCCAACTGTCGAGGTAAGAATCGGACTGAGCCGAGTCCATCCAGGGTCTGGGATGGGCTCGGCCTTAATCTCGGATAGCTCAATGGCCGATGTGGTACCACGTACGACTCGCGTGGCTTTTAACTAGTCACTCTCGACACATGTCAGACGGTGGGCCCTGTTTGTGACCTGTTTTGCCACTTAATCGTCCACGTGGTGTATAATTTGGGAACGGGTCCCATAACTACTCCCATTTCCCTACTTGATGGATTCGTATCCATCAAGTGGAGAAATCGTTTCTCCGTTCTTCCAATTAAGGGATACACGTGGCTCCCCCTTGCCGACGTGGAGGCACGCCATCCCACGTCACAAAATTTTTTAAATTTCGAAGTTTCGACTATTCGGTCTCCTTTGCTCTTCCTTTTTTCAGAAAAACTCTTCGGCTCCCCCTCTATAAAAGCCGCATTTACGCTCATTTGCTACTTTATTAAAATCTTCAATTATTCTAGCCTCGTAAAATCTTAGGGTTTCCAACTTCTCCCCTTTCTAGAGACTTTTGCTCTTTCGATCGTATCCAGAACGATAGCCTCGAATCAAGATCTGCGCCCCGTCGTAGACTCAGAGTTGGATTCGCTGAAGAGACAGCTCTGTATCCCTGGCAGAGTCACGTTACAAAGCGTCGAGGGCCCCACGGATTGGTATCTACGTCCCTCTGCCCCTGAAGGCTCTATTATTTTGGGAAGAAAACATCTGGAATGACTGTGATTCCTTCTTCTTCCTCTGATCCACCAATTTTTTGTTTGACGGGGATCCACCTGATGCAGTTAAATGCAAACGGGATCATGATTCTGATGGGGCTCTTCGCCCTGTCAGTTCTTTATAACCTGCATATCGATTTGGAGGTGGTCTTTTATGCTTACAAACTAACCCTTAACCCCAAAAAGAGTTCCTACCCCACCTTTTACCTTCAACCGCTCCCGGGACGTCACATTTTCTGGGGCTTGCCGAGGTTAGACAAGCAATGGGACTCCCATTCTAAACTATACGCCGTTGGAGGGGCGTGGTGCTCTCCTTTGGTGAATGGAGAGTACTTCCAAATTCCCTTAGTTTTCCTGCAGAGTAAGTACTAGGTCGTGATTTTCGGGTCTGCATTCTCCTCGTCTGTTATTGCTCACGTTATTTTGTCTTGTGCAGCCTCTGCAGAAGAAAACAGGTTCGAGCCGCATTTGTCGGCGGGGCAGCTCAAAGGCTTGGAAGGGATCGTCATCTTTGCATCTCCTGGGGCTTGCCGACATATCCAGGCCGCTCTCAACCCCCAGGTGATGAATATGATGCCTCGGATGGTCTCATACCTTCCCTTCTCTCTGGACACCTGGGTTATCATGAAGCATCTGCGGAGCCGACTTGATGCCTCTGCCCTGAATCGATTCCGCCGGGACAAGTACGATCGCATCGCCATAGTGAGTCGTCAGGTTACGGCTTCAAGCCAGTTGGCGGGTTCTAACGACCTGGTGGCGCCGACTAGCCACGAGCTCGAAGAGGCTGTGAGATTCATGGCCGAAGAGTGTGTCAGGCTCTGTAGAGAGGAAGCTGCCGCCCCTAAGAAGGCTAGAGGTGGGTTCATTTCCGCATCCTTGAGCTTCGTCGATCAGGTTATAGCCGTGATCTAAATATGTTGCTTGTTCTTTACAAGTTCTAAGACGAGCCTCTCGGCAGACCCCTCTCCTGTCAAGGGGATACCGCTGGGCATAAGGCTCGCCCCAAGGCAAACGTTGGTCATCGTCTCGTGGTATCTTCAGAGGATGAAGTGCCCGTGGTTCCCCCGCTCTGATGCACGCAGACCTCCGCCCGGGGAAACGTCGGCCACACTGGCCGTATATGGCAAGAGGATGCCCTTGAGTCTGCCCGGGGGGTCTGCTGCACCAACCTCTTCTACCCCCGACTCTGGTTCGAAAATGAGCACGGGGTCGGGTGTTGCTTGTCTCAGTTGGGAGATCACTGAGCTCAGTGGGGGGTTCCGAGGTTGAAATCTCGGCTGTCTTCCCCTCCTCTGGTCCCAATAAAGCGGCGCCACGAGGTCGACTCCTCTAAAGAAGAAGAGGGCCCGGCAGAGAAGAGGGGCAGGGTTGCCCCCTCGTCTGATAGTGATGATGATGGGGCCACGTTGACCCTTCTGAGGAGGAGAAGGTCTGTGCATAGCGGCCCATTAGGAAGGGATGCACCGTCTCTCCGTCGCTGAAGGCGCTCTCGGCGGTGCCTAGCTTTCCTCCGTCCCTGCCACTGCTGCTTCAGGAGCGTGCCCAGTCGAGGGAGAGGATGCCCTCACGGTTGGCAGGGTGGAGTCGCGTTCTGCAGATGTGGACAACACCCAAAGAGAGGGTCCAGCCGCAGAACCTGAGCTGGAGGCGCTCTCTTTTGGAGAACGTCGAGCTCGTCGCTAGCCGTACCTTCACACAGGTTTGGCTCGTCTGGTTGCCTCCATACTTCTCGGCATCCTTGCTAGATGCTCACTTTTTTTTTTTTAATTTATCTTGCAGCTAGCCGCCATTCGGTCTTTCTATTCCTCTCGCATCAGGGCCCTGACCGAGGAGCTGAACTCCCGCTCTGCACTGGCCGAGCGCAGCGAGGTTGCCTTTGCTGAGTTGAGGACTGACTTCAACTTATATCAGAGCCTCGATGAGGCGAGGGTCAGCAGCACGGTAGCTCACGCCCTGAGTGTCGAGAGGGTCAGGCGCGAGGAGCTAGCTATGAGACTGGCCGAAGTGGAGGCCAATGGGCTTGCTCAATCCGAGGCTGTCAGACTGGCCCAAAACGAGCTCAAGATCAAGGAGCAAGAACTACAGAGCGCTGGGGCGGAGATGACGCTGGCCTTCCTCGCTCCCGATAGGGCCATTGATGACGTTAAAGAGGCAAGGAAAGCTGAAGCTAGAGCCAAACTGGAGGCCCATTCTCTGCAACATAGACTCGACCAGTCGAACGAGGTAAGCCGACATCTTTACTTGGACCATGTAAAATTGATAGAGGCTCAAGTAGAGTTGTCTCGCAAGTACAGTGAAGACGTTGCTGACATTAACGCCCTTTTGGTCGACTTGTCGCAGCGGCAGGCGGAGCTGAGATTGGCGGCACTGAGGGATAGACTAGCGGAAGCGAAAAAACTAAAAACGAGGTATCAGAGGCAGGTGGATATCCTTTCTGTGGAAAGTTACAGGTCTAGCTGGGAGAACAGGGAATTCGAAGGCCACACGGAGGTGGTAACGCCAGACCAGTTTGATGAGCAGAAAGGCATGGAGGGAGACCACTATTTTGTTAAGTACTACATGCAGCAGCTTGGGGATGAGATCAACATCGCGTATCCCACTGACGTGCTGAAGATGCTTGCCGCGAAAAAAGACGGACCCTTTACATCTGCCTCTGTTGCCAAAGAGCTTATCCCTGTTTCCGGTCCGCCAGATCAAACTTCAGAAGTCCCTGGCGGTCAGCCTGGTCTTGGGGTCTTAACTGGTGAGGGGTCTGGTGCGGTCATTTTATCTAGCGACAAATCCGACCCTGGTAGACCACCCTCCACCGGGGATGGTCCAAGCGTCAGAACTAGCTGCGCTCCCCTGGCCAGAGGTAATTAGGGTCCTTAATTTTGTATATTTGTAAAGTTGACCCTCTTTGTAACCGTCTGTATAAATAATAAGAACAGTGCAATTCTCTTTAGTCTATTCTCTTTTTCTTTATTGACTGCGTCTGGGGTAAAGTTGACCCTTGTTGTAACCGTCTAGAATCGGTCGTACATGATTACGAGTCATTAGTAAGTCCTCCTCGAGTGATGATCGACAAGATTAGTTCCGGAGATAGGGATGTTAGCTCTGGCTCATCCGGTTCTAAGGAGATATAACTTCTGTTATGACTTGTCTTGATAGAGTTTGACCCGCGCGTGTGGCTGGACTTCTCTGACCCCAAATGGGAACACACTCGGAATCAGCTCCAGGGGCTGGTTAATCACTGTCTAGATCCGTCGCTGCAAAGGAAGAGGCCCAGGCTCGGCTCTCATCGAGAGCAGACTGGGCGTTACCACTCTGAAGTGTCTCTGCAAGTCCGCCTAAGACCCGCTTCTCGCAGGTAGAACTTTTGGGTACGCATCCCCATCGATCATTCCCTTTGTATTTTTTGGAAATAATAAACAGGGCCCGATTTTAACTTCTGTCTTAGTGCCTGGTGTGTGCATAATAAAATGTTGTTTGGAGAGGGTCTGCTTCCAACGGGTAGACCCTGACCCCTTTAACCTTTCCTTTGCATGCAGCTAAAACTTCGTCTGGATGGGGTCTACTTCCAACAGGTAGACCCTAACCTCTCCAACCTTTGCTTTGCATGCTACTAAAATGTTGTCTGGGAGGGTCTGCTTTCAATGGGTAGACTCTGACCTCTCCAACCTTTGCTTTATGTGTCGCTAAAATGTTGTCTGGGAGGGTCCACTTCCAATGGGTAAACCCTGACCCCTGCTTTCTTTTTGGGGCAGGCCGCAAACTTTCACTGTGGGACTATTCCTTCTTCGTACATTTTCTCGGGCCATCGGCAAGAATTTTATTGCATGATGTGGTTCCCATAGTACGATCGTTTTCGAGGTCTGCTGGCAAGTTTTTGGTTATGCAGCTCTTTCCTCTTCGTACATTTTCTCGGGTCGTCGACAAGCGACGTGATCCCTATAGTACGATCGTTTTCGAGGTCTGCTGGAAAGTTTTCAGTTGCGTAGCTCTTTCCTATTCGTATATTTTCTCGGGTCGTCGACAAGTGACGTGATCCCCATAGTACGATCGTTTTCGAAGTCTGCTGGCAAGTTTTTGATTGCTCAGCTTTTTCCTCTTCGCACGTTTTCTCGAGTCGTCGACAAGCAACGTGATCCCCATAGTACGATCGTTCTTGAGGTCCGCTGGCAAGTTTTTGGTTGCGTAGCTCTTTCCCCTTCGTACATTTTCTTAGGTCGTCGACAAGCGAC
>JXTB01000001.1:4582368-4633862 GCA_002914805.1 Parasponia andersonii | reverse complement strand
TCTTGAGGTCTGCTGGTAAGTTTTTGGTTGCGCAGCTTTTTCCCCTTCGTACGTTTTCTTGGGTCGTCGACAAGCGACGTGATCCCCATAGTACGATCGTTCTTGAGGTCTGCTGGCAAATTTTTGGTTGCACAGCTCTTTCCGCTACGTACATTTTCTTGGGTCGTCGACAAACGACGTGATCCCTATAGTACGATCGTTCTTGAGGTCTGCTGGCAAGTTTTCAGTTGCGCAGCTCTTTCCTCTTCGTACATTTTTTTGGGTAGTCGATAAGTGACATGATCCCCATAGTACGATCGTTCTCGAGGTCTGCTGGCAAGTTTTCAGTTGCGCAGCTCTTTCCTCTTCGTACGTTTTCTTGCGTCGTCGACGAGCGACATGAACCCCATAGTACGATCCTTGATTGCGTGAATAGTGCGTGGGGTCTGCCACTGTGGGCAGACCCCTTTTCCATAGCATTCCAAAAGATAAATCCATGCGGCAAAAAGGGAACTTGACCTATTTTGGATTTAAACTCATCGATAATATAGGCATTCACATGGGTCTTACATCATTTGTATGTGTCTCACACATGAATAGTGCATAGGATCTGCTACTATAGGCAGACCCCTTTTTCATAGCAATCTAAAAGATAAATCCATACGGCAAAAAAAGAACTTAACCTGTTTTGGATTTAAGCTTTTTAATAATATAAGCATTCACGTGGGTCTTACATCACATGCACATGTTCTCACATGTGATACTTTTTTAAGTACTGAGCGTTTTACGTGTTCGGCAAGTCTTTTCCGGTCTTGAGTTCTTTCAGGACATATGCACCATTGTCAAGTGCTTTGATTACCTCATAGGGTTCAATCCAATTGGAGTCCAGTTTCGAGAAATTCCCTGTTCTGACTTTCAAAACTCAATCCCCGACGTTGAATCGTCGAGCACTAACTTTTTTTGCGTAGTAGGACCTAGCCTGCTGGTGGTATAAAACCAGGTGGACCAGGGCCATGTTTCTCGTTTCTTCCAGGAGGTCTATGTTGTGGCTTAGCTGCCGTTCGTTTAAGAGGGCATCTCTTACCACTTCGGACAGTCCAATGGCCGATATGGTACCACGTGCAACTCGTGTAGCCTTTAGCTAGTCACTCTCGACACATGTCGGACGGTGGGCCCTGTTTGTGACCTTAACTGCCACTTAATCGTTTACGTGGTGTATGATTTGAAAACGGGTCCCACACTCTATACCGATCGAACTAGTGTATCCTATTTGTATACACAAATTGACGCGTGTATGATAAAATGCGCGAAATTAATACTGAACTTTTAGGGGTTTTTCAATACTAGATCCACTCTAGTATTGAAATATTGCACTATAATAATTTCACAACAAATCATAATTTACAATTTGTGATATTGAAAATGAAAAATTCCATGACTACATGATTAGTTACCAAAAAATGTATGATTATGCTTCACTTTATATCAATGGCCCAAAAACAAAATAAATACCATTTTTTTTTAAAGTTAACGCATACACTTTTAAAGTTAACGCATACACAATCTATTTTTAACTAAAATGGTACTTTGTAGTTACAACTAATTTTATCAGTACTATATGTATAAATAGTTTATACTAAAACTATGCTAACGGCAAGTCGTAACTAAATGTTAGCCACACATTTTTTTGTGACTGAAAAAATTTTCATTAAATGTCTACTATTTAATTTTAGTGTCGTTTGATTATGATTTCCTTTTTTTCTTTTTTAAAAAATGATTTATTTTGTATATGTTGTGCTTTATTTACATATGCATAGGTATTACATCACCAAAAAGAACACTTCGGATATAATTCATATTATATATTTTTAATGACAAGCTTATTGAAAATGAGGAGTAGTACTACTCTAGATATTGTTGGCGAAGCTAGCTTATTAATGATAACACACTTGAAAACCATAATGTGTGCCTTTGATTAAGTTTGGCAGTACTATAGATAATAAACCGATCTATAGGGATTTAGATTTTCAATGATAGATGTTATTATTATGGAGGAAAATTGTCCTCAAACTTTATGTATGGGTTTTCTAAAACGTGAAGTGAAATTAAAGCAAATTTTGGGTTCAAAACTCATCAAGTGCTACATAGAAACTTAAATTTATAGCCTTCTTTTAGTCTTGTGAGCAAATATTAGCAAACAAACAGTCGGAAACATATCCCGATCGACTTCCCCTTTTTGAAAAAAATATTGGATTTAATTATAATCAATTTTGCCAAATTATTAATATCCTTTCACTTTTTTCCTTTCCACATCCACGTGCATTATTATTTTTTCAACAATCCATAGATGTATTTTTGACCAAGTATTTTTTTCAAACTCAATCATTCTTTGACTATTTATACTTTATCTCCTTTGTATGATTTTTCAACTACTTGATGGCACATAATAGTTGTTTGGGTCTGTTGCCGCCTAGTTACCAGTTCATTTGTTGACTATAGTTTGGTAGAATAGTAAGAGCTTATTACTAATAAACGAGGCTTCTCACACATTGTAAATTGTCAACTAAACAAAATAAATTATATACAGTGAATAAGCAACAAAAGTCACACCATTATAAGAAGTTATATGGTCCATTCATACCATTTGGGAGTAGGGTTTTTTTTTTTTTTTTTGCCTAGAAAGAATATATCCATTTTTTTAAGGTAAATATTTTCATTAATAAAAGAGGATAGTATAATACTCATAAAAGGATTTTTGAGAACAAAGTAGACAGTCATAAAATACTGATAAAGGTCCTTGGAAAAAAATTATACACTGGGACCTCGGTGAAATTGACCTATAGAAGGATTTATGCAGATTACTGTTAGTATGTGTTTCAATAGAGCTCTACGCCTCAGTGGCTATTAGCTCGTTGTAACTCTTCTATCAGTATTCATTGTTGGTGTCTCTTGTTTTGCATCAAAGATCTACAGGGGGTAATTATTACCTTACACACAATGCAGATCTAAACATATCTGATAAGAAACTACTATAAATCTAGATTTAGGTGGACTAAAATAATAAAAACGTAACCAAATATTACAACCACTACATATCTAAATCTGGGGGTATCAAAACTACCCTAAATCTAAATTTAGGCGAAAAACTATCATCCTCCATAAAAGAGTTATTTAAAAATATTACTAAAAGCATGAAAGAGAACCGTAAAAAATCCATATCGGAGAGAAGGAAAACCCTACTCCCCAGTAGGAGAGGCACTTGTTAACGGAGGTGAGCTACTGCTGATGGAGAAATTTTGTTGCAAAGAGGAGAAGTTCTCCTGGGAAGAGTTTTAGAGAGAAGCTGCTCTCTTTCTTTCTCTAAAACTAGATCTCAAAAAATAGAAAAATATCTTAGTGTCAAGATTATAACCATTTTAGTTGCACAAGAAAATTATTACACATTTTTATATAACTGGTTCTTTCCTTGGTATGTATACAGGGCAGTGTGAGCTATTTATTAATGATCATCACTTTACTTAATAAGTATTTGTTTGAAATTCCACAAATTAATATCAACATGTTACATGTGAAGAAGGTTCAAGATATATTATCATTGGATTCAAGAGAATATGGCTTGTAAATAGGCTATAAAAGTACAAATTAAGGAAGAATTGGCATAAAAAAAATTTTGCTCCCCCAACGCCAAAAGCTAGTCAAGAAATAGAATAATATTTATCCATCAAACAGAACAGATCCTAAAGGCCACTGAATATGGTGATGTTACTTCAACTTCCATATATACCATATTTCCACCGCCCATGTTGGAAAAAATTACATGCATAGCGGGCATATGCAGTGGGCACATATTCCCTCTAGTTCTACTACCTATTTGTTCTTTTTTTCTCTCACTTTTATATCCTGTTCAATAAAATTACCTTTTGAGTGATATATATTTTAGCCTAACTTTTACACTTCAAAGATGCTCAGGATTATCCCCATGCAGATGGTGAACATTTCTCTTTAAAAGAAGAAAAAAGAAAAATAGAACCAAATTAAAAGAAATTTGATTTTACATCCATGTTTAGTGACATTTTCCCCCCTTCTTGATCCTTTCATACTTTTGGAAGGCTTAGTAAATCCCACTTTAAAATTGAGAGAGTTTTAAGGGTTAGTTTTTGAAAGGCAAGGTAGGGTTTTTGGTCAAACAAAGTAATATATACAAATAATATACAAACATAAAAAAAGTGGATACAGTTGAATTCTATAGAAATTTCAAGCATTCAAATAAAGTAAAATAAAATAAAATCATGACCTAGAGCCTCCTCTTCTAAATCCTCTTTTTGTCACATTTGTAATAATTATATCTCTTCGTTATAGTACTCCTCCAAAAATCATGAGATCCTTAGGATCCCTCTATTTGATAAGATTTCTTTCTCTGTTTTTGTTTGTTTTAAGGACAAAATAATATCCACATATATGCAAATGCATTTATGTTTATAGATTTACATCTATCCTTATTTTTTCTCCCACATCATTCTAGATTATACTTACTTTTTACATCATCATCATCATCATTATTATTATTATTATTATTAGGATTTCTCTTACCTATGAAACTCGTTTGAGATCCAAATTTAGAAGATCTTGTGTAGATCTCATCAGAAAATTTATTATTATATTGGTTGGAATAGTTAACTTATGAGTGGTAAAGATATCTTAAAAAGGTTTTTTTAAAAAAAAGTATTTCTTATGGAGCTTTAGTAGCATCTCTTGAGGAGTTGCATGCATGCTGTCTCCATACATGTACACATTTCTTTTAATACGTACGTAAAGCATTATGGTTGGACCAAATATTATTGCTGTCGGTATTTTTTACAATTTGAAACTGATTTTAGATCCAAGAAAGGAAACACTAAAAAGTCCTCCATATCATGGAAGCAATAATGTTGAAACATATGTATATTATAATTACATTAACGAGAGGAAAAGGCTAACGTTTACGATGACTGTATATAGAACTGTAAATATTGAGATAATACTTTCCGAGAATGGAATTTTTTTTTTGAAATTCGAGAATGGAATTTATTGTTTTCAATAAAAATATTTTTCTTGCTCTCATTATTGTATGATTTCTTATATATTTGATTGAGAGAAGGTATAACGGTGTCACCCATGATATCCAACCACCGCAACTGAGAGTGTAATATAGACTTGAGAGGTACAATATGAATTATTGTTGTCATAATAATTAATTACTTCCAAAGGGGCAAAGCGCCCTACACCACAGCTTTTTTGAGCAGTCATGTCATAAAGTTTATACTAATAATTATCTAACACAAATGTATGTGATGGAGACACATAAAAAAATGAAACAGAAAAAGTGAGATATGGTGTAAGAGATTTATAACACTCCCACCAACGACAAGTTTACGTGTCAAAAACAAAAAAGGATAATATAACAATTATGTATCTTCTTTTTCTAGTTAGGATCATATAACAACTAATTATTAATTAGTTGCCACGCATGTTTATAAAACAAATTATCTACATTCATCATGAACTAACATCATTCCTTAATCAACATTATCATTGTTAGAGACAGTAACCTTTTTTGCCCTTTTGCCTCCCTCTTTACATCCCTAAAACAAAGGATATTTTTATTCATAAAATAATTAGTGAAGATATTATTCGAATCTAGCTATTTCATTGAATGTATGTACATATTAAATACAATATTCCAAAACTAGTACGGCTATTGTGAAATTGGGTTTCCCAATATCATTTCATTTATTTGATCCAGTTTATTTGATTAATAGAACTAACCGAATTGTGAAGCTGGTCTTCATATATTGCTTCGGATGATTACACAATCGTATAAGTATGTATATATGGTATATCAATAATATACATATGGATATATATATATATATATATGCATGTGAGGAGCATGTGCCCTAGACGTGCACACATCCACGGACAAGCATGTTCCTCCACTCTCAACAACTCCCACACTACACTATACTCAACCTAATGGAACTTCTCTTGTGGGTATGTAGATATATACTATGGATATATAGGAACTTATTTACGTGAACGCACCTACATTAGATCATGGGGCCCTAGTGCCTTAACTTTGTGCCACAAGATAGCCGGCAAAGCCTTCCAACCGTTTTTGCCCCTTACCCCCAACCACCTAGTCAATTTATGGGTATGTTACATCCCCACTGCCCCCCAAGTTTTCGATCGACGTGGGACCCTTCTCAGTTCTCACTCTCTATCTCTCTTACTAGGGGTGACATATTGGGTCTCTGTTTTCACAACTTTTAAACGCAAGCACGATGGCTCTGCATGAAAGCTTCGCCCAACAAGTTCTTGGAAAAGAGAGTTCCAGTGGGGCAAGCTACATACCCTTTTCATTCTTTCTTTTACTTTTCTTTAATTATTGAAAGTCGGTGAGTTTGTTTATGCCATATATGATATATCCTTTCACCCTACCCGTGTTACCTTCTAAAGAAGAGTCACGCGTTTTATAATTAAGTGTGTGACTATGTGTATGTGGGCGAGTATAATGCTACACATTAATGTTAATTAAAAAAAATAATTCGACTGAAGCTACATCATCTAATTAATTAATAATTAATAATTTAAGATAATCATTTTTCACTCTCACCGATTAATTATTATTTATAAAATTATATCTTTCAGGTTATAAATTTGAATGTATATGCTATGATATACTATATATTGTGTATACTTCTCTTGTTCATTATACCATAAAACTCGAAATAATTTTAAAAATTACATACCAAATGATCATGTGATAATTAACAGTTTGATTTATGTCTGAGTGCTAAATTGCGAACAAAAAAATTTTTTTTTTGAAAGGAGCGTACAAAAAGATTTTGAATTAGCCTTCAGGCCACTATTCTAGTAGTACAAAAATGATTCTAACTTCGTCTACATTCCTGGTCCCGTAATTGAATTTTTATTTTTACTATTATTTTGGTGATTTCCTCTCTCTCCTAGTCAGAACTTTATATACTATTGGTTCATTTTTGTCAGCAAAGAGCTGCTGTTTTATTGTGCACCTTTTTCTCGAGGTAGTAAAATTCTTTCCATGTACGACTATTACATTTTTATTTTTTTTTGGAGTCCGGCTACACACATCTACTAGACGAAAAGACAGTAATGCCCCTCTCTGATACGGCCGTTCTACACGGGCAAGGATGTTTTCGAACTTTTTACGCCATCTTTAAACTTAGAAAAAAAAGAAAACAAAAGAGAAAAATGAAAGTACGTATAAAGTTCTTGATGATCAAAAAGACTTCAAAAAAATTCCTATTCCCTTTCTGCTTCCTCGGTCAGCTGTGGTATGCAAATACAACTAAAGAAAACGACATAATTAGGTCCTTATAACCAAATATATGAGAATCTTATCTGGAATTATAAATGTTTCGTTTATTTTCTTTCTAAATATCTGATTATTATACCAAAACAAAAAAGATTTTTCCTACTTATATACTTGTATATAAATCTCTAGTTTGTAAATATGCATATGCATCTATACACGATCATTATATATAAACAAACTAATTAAGCTAGAATAATCGAAAAGTACTTGCTCAACTTAAAAAAGGAAAACAATTAATTAAAAGGGTATATATGAACACATGCTAATCTATCCGGAACCCTCCAATGATTTGAGTTCCAAATAATCAAAGAGTATTCGAAGTTTCGAACAAAGGGAAAAAGGTTCAATTATATTTTTTTTCAGGGAAAAAAATTCAAAAAGATTTAGTAATATAACGGTGGGATATATACTTTTTCTTTTCGTAGTTTATATATATATATATATATATATATATAAGAACGAGGTTTGTTGACTAAAGCAAAGTGTAGATGCTTAATTAAGGTGACGTACTTGCGAAGGATATGTAGATATATAATGGAGTAGCTTCCAGTAGACAAAGGCACACCAAAAGCCAAAAAGTGGCCACCACATTAGCTTTGTTGCGCTCACTGATGGAAACTACAAAAAAACACTCTCATGAGTTGGAGAAGCGTCGGACTGGCTAATTGTGTCACCAATAAAATTGTTATGTACAATACGATGTAGACAAAAGTCTTATCAACTCTATCTGGGCTAATTTGGTAAATTTTTAGCAAAGTGAGGGCAAAAAAGCAAACTTGTATGCAAAGAGCGAAAAGTGTCAAAAAAAAAAAAAAGGAGGGGCTAATTATATAAAAAAGGTACACCCCAAAACAGAGCCTTAGAGTGACATGTTAAAAAAGATCGATGCAACTTTACACGAAGCTCACTCACATAATACAGTGAAAACCAAACATGGTCGGCTGGCCTTAAAGGCAGGAAGAAAAAAACCTCACCAAAGCAGCCTTATCCCAAATTCTCTCTCTCTCTCTCTCTCTCTCTCTCTCTCTCTCTCTCTCTCTCGTTCTTTTCCTCTATCATTGCCAACTTCTACGCTCCATAATCATCAACTCCCCACGGAATCAAATGCCCATCATACCAAATCATTTGTGGGGGCCATATGTCTAAGCCTTTCTCTTGTGCTAAGTGTCATCCCTTTTATCTTGACACCTAGCAAAAGATTACTATATCTATATTTTTCTTTAGTACTAATATACAATATAATATACAGTCACACATGTATCCATGGAAAAGGTTGGATGGTGATATGATGACATGAGAACCACCATTTTTAATTTTGGGTTTTTATGTCACTTTGCTCTGTGGATGAGATTTTGAAGTTTGATTATTTAACTTGATTTAGCTAATTAATTTTTGATGGGCCATCATTGAATGGTTTGAAGAGAAATTAAGAATTAGTTATAACTTTTAAATTTAAAAAAGAATTTTGAGATTGTACCCAATCATGCGTGCCTCTGAAGTGAAAGTGTGAAGAAGCACACAAAAATTTAATTGTTGTGAATTGTGATGTGAAAATAATTTGATATTCTCCAATGTATCAAAGTCAATGTCTATCAACCTAATTGGGTCCAACCCAAAAAAAAAAAAAAAGCCATCAACTTAATTAACTTGCTTTTTGGTCATGTTCAGCCACTTGCTGACAAAAGCTTTGGATAACCCTTTTAATAAAATCTTTTTGTACAATATTTCTCATACACTTAAACGATGCAATACTAGTACACAAGTAAACTAACACTAAAAAATGATTGATAATAGTAATAATAATAGATGTTATTATAATTATATAATAAGAAAAACCTGAATCATAACTAAGAGATTCCCTTGTGATAACATGCTTGTTACTCAATTGGCAGTCAATTTGAATTCTCGGTCAGAAAAATAGAAGGGAAAGAAAAATCATATACTTTGAACTTGTGGGGGGACAAGAAGAAAATACGTAGTATGGTATTGCCAGTCCTTGACTCTATATACATGGCGGTTCAACCATTCTATGTTTACCAAGTCGTTTTTCCTTGTCACATTTTTCTCTGGCCACGCCAATAATGAAAATGGTGAGTGGTGACTCTATTTTTAGGCGATTAATTAATACGTGATATCTTGTCCATCCAATCTTTAATTTTATCATCTTAGTTTGATCTACACAATCATTGCGAATAATACAAATTTCTTTATTGACAAAATAAAAATATATCCTACACAATCATTGGCTGGCGTCTCATACGTGTTATATTAATATGAATAAACTAACTGCACATATACAAGTCCAAATATAACTACTAATCAAGTTGCTAATTTTGTGATAGTGTTAACCTCAAAAAAAGAAAAAAAAAAAAAAAGAGATATTGTTTGCTTAAAGGAAAAAATTCCTTTAATTATTTTCCCACCTGTATCTAACTTTTGGTAAAATAAAAAAAAAACATAAAATAAAATTGATCCACTTAGTTTCAAAGGGAAGAGTTGAAATATAAATCCCGTAAATGTGGCCATTATATCCTATGGAAACTATTGTACCACACCATTCTGATCTATGACTGGTCTAGGGGACCATCAAACAGTTGCTCTCAAATCAATAATTTTGCCCCAAAAAGCTTAATATATATAGTTGACGATGATGATAAGAAAATGGATACTCGTGCAATTCGCTGTTTGTTTTGTTACCTTTTAATTATTTTAGGTTTATCATATCATGGTTTATGGGTGACCTAACTTCTCATCAGCATCGCCGACAAAGCATTATTGAAAGTGCCTATTGTACTAGTACACAAAAGTAGGTCCCAAACAAGGCTAATCAACTTTCTAGTTAAGCAAAGATCGGATTCTTGTTGATGAATCATATTCTGGCACCATTATAACTCTTTGAATTAAACTCCAATGGTGTCTTCTACCTACTTTTCCTTTTAGACCCATTATTTTTTACTATTTTTTCTTTTTCTTTTTCCTATTTCTTTTCTTTTCTCGCACAACAAACAAGAAAACAAAGAAGCCACACACTAATCATACAATGCTTAGTTATAGTGCACATCCCTATCTAATTATCTCTCCACATTCATAAGCAAAGAAAAATTCAAAACCGCCCACCAATCCCTTCATTAAATAACTTTTTTCCTGAAAAGAAATTATTGCAAATATTGGTAAGCAATAGGTGACATGGTATCCATCTTTTAGCCCAGTTGAAGCAGGCATGGAATGGGGGACAGTTCATGTGGCCTGTTTTAGAAAAAGGAACTTATTATTAATATCCAATCATAGCCTCTCATTTTAATTTATTTCTTTATTTCTCTTTAGCAATTACACTAATTAAAGGCGCAATCTTTGAATGATCAGTACAAAAACAATGACTATATAAATATATATACATTACTGCCAATAACTCTTCAACTAACAGTAAGAAAGAACATTAAAAAAGAAAAGAGTAACTAAAAAGAAGTTGAGTACAATAATTGGTAATTTTGTACATGTATATTTGTGAAGTGAAACCATGTGTATACACACACACGTAAATAAGTCTAGCTATATATTTGGATATACGAAGGTACATTTATTTTAGGTATGTGAAAGGAAAGTGGTGGAAATAGTTAAAATTGGTACGTTAATGGGTGGCGAAACATGAGCTAATCATCATCATTTTGATGTGTTTCCCACTGCCATGTGAATTCATGTAGGATGAGAGAGAGAGAGAGAGAGAGAGAGAAAGAGAGAGAGATTGTCCTTGTTTGTTTGTTATAATAATGGAGAGAGATAACAGTAGTGGGGTTCAAATGGTCAACCTATGTAGCGAGATAGAGAGGGAATTTGATAAATAACAATAATTATTATTACTATTTTCTTTTTCTTTCCTTTTTTTTTTTTTTGGCCCTCAATGCCCAGATTCGTTTCTCTACTCATTCTTTGCTTTGATTAATAATCATAGCCACCCACCCACTCACCCAAATGCCCCCACACCCCCCTCCCCCGAAAAAAAAGTCTCATAATTCATTCTCTCCTCCCTCTCTTCTTAAGACCCTTTTGCTCCCCCATAACCTTTCAAGTTATCCCCTCCAAAATTTCCTCACTTCTCCTTCTCCTTTCCCTTCTGATCAATCCAAATAATATGGGTTTTGATGATCTCTGTAATACAGGCCTTGTTTTAGGTTTAGGGTTTACAGCGTCAGCCTCTTCTAGAAAACCCTCCACCACTTCCACCCCTACTACGACCACTTCATTTGAGCCTTCTTTAACTTTGGGTCTACCTGGCGGTGATCCTTATAGCAGTTCCAATAACAATAACGCCAGAAAGATTAGTAATATAACTATTGATGTGAACAAAGGTGGTAGTAATACTAGTGCTACTTGTCTTCATGAGGAGCCCGTTAATAATAATCATAATAATATCGATTTGTATAGGCAAGCTTCGCCTCACAGCGCGGTTTCGTCCTTCTCCGGTGGTGGTCGGGTTAAGCGAGAAAGAGACCTTAGCAGTGAAGAGATTGAGGTTGAGAAGGTCTCTTCTAGAATTAGTGATGAAGATGAAGATGGTCCTAATGCCAGAAAAAAGCTTCGCCTCACCAAAGAACAATCTGCTCTGTTAGAAGAAAGCTTCAAACAACACAGCACTCTCAACCCTGTAACTACTCTCTTCTCTCTCTCTCTCTCTCTGTATATATATAAATATACGATATATATTTATATGTGTGTGTGACTAAACATGTTCTTTGTGTATTGACAGAAGCAAAAGCAAGCTTTAGCCAGACAGTTAAATCTGCGGCCTCGACAAGTTGAAGTATGGTTCCAGAATAGGCGAGCCAGGTGAATATTTATATCTATATATCATTTCTATTATAACGGAAGCATCATGTCAATCGGTCAGTTGTTCCTAAGACAACCTTTTCATTTTTGCAGGACAAAGCTGAAGCAAACCGAGGTAGATTGCGAGTTCTTGAAGAAGTGTTGCGAGACACTAACGGACGAGAACAGGAGGCTGCAGAAAGAGCTACAAGAACTCAAGGCTTTAAAGCACTCTCAACCCTTGTACATGCACATGCCAGCGGCCACCCTCACCATGTGTCCGTCCTGCGAAAGGATCGGAGGCGTCGGCGTCGGCGTCGGCGGCGATGGAGCTTCCAAGAGCCTGTTTTCCATGGCTCCGAAGCCCCACTTCTATAATCCCTTCACCAATCCCTCCGCGGCTTGTTAGGGTTAATTAGTAGTGATAGTACCACTATCTTAATCATAATTAGGATATATATATATATATATATATAGTAGGAAAAAAGAAAGGAAGAAAAGAAAATTAATGAAATTAAAAGACTCCCTCCTAAAATTGCATGACCCCTATATATTTTTTGATTAAGGGCTTGTAGTGAAATTAAGATTAGTCATGTAATTAATTTTAGAAAAGAAGATAGTATAATTACTGATGAAGATGATGCATGATAATGTTGATAATTTTTTTTGGTACTTTTTCTTTTCTTCTTTTAGTTATATATATGTTTGTACATCTTAAAACAAATATATTTCAATGAAGGGATTAGTGTTATTTATTTAAATTTTGTGCAATTCCTCCGGCTAGCTAGTTCTTCTTTTTCTTTTTTATTTTTATATGGATGATATTGAAGAAAAGGTGCGAAAATTCTTGTTAAGTTTCATGTTGGTCAATAGTAATACTCGAGAAAAATATTGATTCTTTTAGACAAATGTATTTATGGAAGTTGTCTCGTGCATGACTTATTATAGATGGCACAAGTAGTGGAGGAATTCCAGTATTGCAATGTTTACCTGTTCCAATACCTTTTCTACGTCATGTAATTGGTATTACTTCATCTGTGACATAAATTTTGGAACTCGACCAAACAAAAATCTGTGCTTAATTTTTTGCTTAAAGTCGTGGACTTTGTTATTATATATTTATATATAAATCATCAGGCTCCATAATCATCAAGTTAAAACCCCCGAATATTTAAAAAATATCTGACTCAGACTATGAGTCACACCACATTCTTGCTTTTCAGTGTCTTAGAAAAGAAGAAAAGAGTAGATAAAGATATAAAGAAACGATTTCTTGATATCATGAATAATGAAATATAATCACTACAATAATAGTGAAACCCCAAAAAATAAATAATTTATTAAAGGCTGTATATGATAATGTTGAAGGATGGAGTGGGGTTGTGGGGTGGGACGTTAGCTCACGTGTATGTGTCTGTAATTCAGTTGCGAGAGAGAGAGAGAGAGAGAGAGGGTCTAAGAAAATGGGTGGTGAGAAGGCGTGTGGAGAAAGAAAGGAATGGATGATTCACTTGAAAAACAAAAGAGAATCGGTAGAGAGAGAGAGAAATGGGTTTATGGACTTAGGTTGTGGTCACGTGACAGTCTATGCCTTTGAGGGAACCAGTGGGTCACAACCCCACGTGATGTACCATTGGTCCTCCTTTTTCCCTCACAGAATCTCACTATGGGATTTTCCATGAAAGTCAGACTGCTTCCTTTTATTCAATGGGTGGGCCCCAAAGACCCCAAGAACCATCTCACCTCACCTCCTTCCCCCATTATTTGCTTGATTAAATTCCCTAACCCCATATGATGAAAGAAACAAAGAAAAAGTCAGATATATGCATATATTTATGTATACATGATGATGACGATGATATTGATATTCTTAAGTCTCAAAATAATGGAAACACATATCTTAGGTTATAAGGCCTGAGGAATATATACTCAAATCTGACGTTTATTAAAAAAAAAAAAAAACTCAAATCTGACTGTCAAGATTGATGAGGTTCATGAAAGTTACATTTATGTTATGTACACACGTTATAGGCACGCTATCATGATTGGTGGAGATGGTACCTGAATGATGAGAAAGGTTCTCCTAAAATGCTCCATAATATATATATATATATATTTTTTACTTATATATAAATATCAATTTGGTCAATGAAAATTTAACATGTATATTATTTTATTATAAAAAATAAAAAAGAAAAAAAGTACTAATGATGTACGTCTTTTCATACACTTCATTATAACTATTGGATCACTATTAGACGTTAATTCAACGGCTAAAAAAAAATACCTACCTATATATAAAGAAAAAAAAATACCTATTAATTTAGCAACCATATATATATATATTTATCACTCGTATTTGTGTGGACCTTTCTTATAAATATATTTATATCATGAGAGGGACTTTCCTGGAAAAGAGGGCACTTCCCGGAAACTACTTTGTCTTATGGTCTCATCATCACTTTCATCACTCCCTCTAATTTGTTTTTCCATCAGCATCATCATCATCATTGCAAGAACTCTTCAAACGCCCTTTTGAATCCCAAACTTAAATATATTATTTACAATCATCTCTTTTCACTGCTAAAGAGTGTGAAAGCTGTATACATCTGCTACTCTTTTCTATCATTTTTATCTATTTATTTATTTATTTTTCTTATTTTGCTTTTCTAGCTTTAGCAACTTTGAAAAACTGTCTCTTAGTCTAAAGATGATTACAAAAGCGCAAACTTTTGTTTAGAAAAATGATCTGAATTATTTTTATTTGTTATTATTATTATTTCATGAGAAGAATATATCAAGGCCATGTGCGAAAGAAACCACCAAAGTTGCTTTTTTAATTAAACGATTGTTTTCTCTAACAATTATAGATGTAGATACGATTTACGTGTGCACCTACGTAATATTATTAATAATTAGAGGGAAAAAACACTTGTCTGCCGCTGGCTACTTTGTCGGCCTGTTTAGTTTCTATCCTGTTTTTCTTTTTCCCTTTTTTTTTTGAAGTGTGTGTATATATATATTTGGATTTAATAATAGTGGAACTCAGCCCAGTTTCATGCCACAAAATCACCAATTTTAAATGAATTTGATTGTTAATTTCAAAAATCAATATACATATGAAAAAGAAAAGATCAACTTGAGCGTGGGAGAGAAGCAAACATGCAGCAATACATATTCAATGATTTCAAACATGACTCAGCCTAGGATAATAAAAATCTCATTTGGTAAGCCAATCATGGATAGCTTGTGAACAATCCACGCGGAAATTAATACACTATGCCATAAGTTTAGAAAATCTTGAACAATTATAAAAGATTCCGTTTGGACTTGGAAAAATTATGAGGAGACTTGGTTATAGTTAGTTACCGATACATGACTAATAACTGTTTTTATTTTTATTTTAAGGAAAAGAAAAATATTGTTATATATAAATGGCTAGAGTTAATTCTACGTATGTATATATACACATAATACTCTCCTTAATTATGATAATATTGTAAGAATTTTGCATCAATATTCATAGTCACGTATTTTCATCGACCACTTCAATAAATCTTAAAGTGAGACTCACAAAGATAGATAATTGTGATATAATCGGTGCTATATGTGCAATAGTTGCTCACACGGCTGACATTATAAACCAAACAATTGGCTTTGTTAATAGGGAAAGCTGGCCTAGATTGTGAATTGCAGATGAAATAATTTATGGTAAAAATTTGGCCCACTGTTGAAGACAGTATGGTGCTACATGTATATGAAAAGTTCTGCATAGAAAGTCAAATTTGATAAATGGGGGTCCATGTTGCCTTAAGTGATGTGCTACATAATCTTACGAGGGGGAATAATGAAAAGAGAGGACATTGAATGCTACTTCAATCAGCTAATATATAACATTGTACGTTTATTGGTTAGTGTGTTCTTGCTATAGCCGCCAATGATTTATGTGTGTGTGTACTGGACCATATATAGGTTAAAAATTTGTTTGTACTGTACACACAGCTAGCCTTTGGGAAAAAGTCGTATACCACAGGATAAATGTTAGGATGGATATGGGATCGTAAATAATAAGTACAAATCCTAGATAATTTATGTAAAATTGATAGGTATAGATTTATTGAGTATATCTGAATATATGATAGATAGTTATTATGATAGATAATTGTAATTTAGACTATGAATCGAAGGAGAAAATTTTAGAAACTGACTGAGATTGTCTGAGGATTTGGTCTTCTATACTACTTAATCCTTAAATTACTTAGATGAAACTCTTTGTAACTGATGGCAGACCATAGAGAGAATGAGCATCCGTGAAAAGGTGATGGAAACCATAACTTTAATATTTTCTTTAAGTAGGCCCATGTTGGGTATCCATCATACTCAATTAGGTGACTAACAAAGTATCCATATTGGTATCTATACTTAGTTGGATATCCTGACCCATATTTAATTAAATCACTAATTGGGTCTGCTTAAGAATAATATGACCTAATACAATTATTTAAAATATGTGGCCCAATATAAGAAATAAAATTTCCTAATAATCTCCCACTTGGGTCACATATATAACAAATACAATTGTATTGCAAAATTGAAGTATGGCCATAAATATGCTATATTATTCTGAATATCTCCGAAGTTACAATCCCCGTCCATCAGATATATCAATTTGAAATGAAAGCACTCGTTGTTGTACATATTTGGATGGCAACAAGAATTCTCAACGATCATCGTACTAATACATCCGAATGACACAGATCAAGTATGGAATATAGCATGGAAATTACACGTAATGAAATTTACCGTACCTGTTTTCAACTGGTCCTTCTGAAATTTTATTAAGATCAATCTTAGTCTTTCTCCTTTAGTATATTACACTAAACTTTATTGTTAACTACAATAAGAAAGCAAGAAAATATGAAATACATCATATCATATCATATATATACTATGTACAAAGTCTAAAATGAAAACTATCATCAACCAAAATACTGTAGTATATAAAACATAAACAAGTATCACACAATAAGTATCTAAATTAAATTATAAACTCCCACTAAAACTGTATACCATTCAAAAATACAACACCTATATGAGTAGTGTGCTCATGAAAGACTTTAGGTAGTAAACTTTTGCTGAGCGAATCTGTTATAATCGAGTTTATATCGATATGCTTAATTGACACTAAACGACTCTTAATTCTTTCTCTCATAGTTAGAAACTTAATATTAATGTATTTGACTTCGATGAGATTCTGTTGTTATTGGAATATAAGATTGCAGAGTTATTATCACAATAAAGTATCAATGGCCTCTCAATACCATTTACTATATGCAGCTCGGTGAAAAAGTTACGTAGTTATATCCCCTGATTGGATGCCTCATAACAAGCTATGAATTCTACTTCCATAGTTAAAGTAACTACGAGTGTATGCTTGACACTTTTTAGGAAATAGCTCCTCAAGCTAAAAGATAGACATAGCCTAATGTGGATTTTTTATTGTCTAGACATCCCGCAAAATTAGAGTCAGAGTACCCAATGATCTCCAAAACATCCGATCTCTGATAAGTGAGAATGTATTCTTTTGTTCTCTATAAGTACCTCATAACCCTCTTTGTTACCTTCTAATAATCCACTTTAGGGTTGCTCATATATCTGTCCAATATGCCAACTATAAATACAAGATCTAGATACGTAAATACCTGAGCATACACTAGATTCCTTACAGCCAAAGTATAAGGAATCTGTTGCATGGCTTCTTTTTCAACATCTTTCTTGGGATTTTGATTGAGGCTAAATTTATCTCCCTTAGATACTAGAGTATCTACTTATGCACACTTATCCATACCAAATTTACTGAGTACTCTCTCGATATAGTTCTTTTGTGATAAGCTAAGAATACTCCGAGAACAATCTCAGTATATCTATACACCTAATACAAAAGAGGCGACTTCAAGGTCTTTTATTTCAAAATTCTTAGCAACAAATCTCTTGGTGTCGTGTAGTAAGCCTATATCACTACTTACTAGTAGTATATTATCACTATAAAGCACCAGGAAGATAAACTCCATTAAACTTAAGGTATATACAATCATCAACAGGATTCATCTCAAAACTGAATGAGAGAATTATCTCATGAAATTTTCGATACCATTGACAGGAACCCTACTTGAGACCTAGATAGACACTACAAAAAAAAGGGCTATAAAGACGATATCTATAGCAGTGATATAATATCATTGCTATAGACCTATATATATAGTGATGAGATTCAGTTTGTCATCGCTACTGAAGGTCAACCACGAAAGGGTGATCAAAATCTCTATAGCGACAATATGTATCATCACTATAGGGATAGGCTTAGTGTCGTCGCTATAGCATGTACGAGAAAACACACCCATGTACAATAACTTAATCGCTGGAAAGTAGGCATTTTTTAGGGGAATGTGAAAATATTGGACCCTGTAGCGACAACATTTGTCGTCGTTATAGAGTTTTTTCAATTTTTTTTTAATTTCGAAAAAGAATTAATTAATATAATAAGTTAAAAACCTATAGCGACGATATTTGTCGTCGTTATAGGTGAAATCGAAAATTTAGGTGGATAATTAGTGACCACCTAAATTTGACCCAAAAAAAAAATTAAAATTAAAACGGCATCATCAAGGCCATAACGATGACATTTAATGTTTATAATGACGACAAATGTTGCCGCTATAGGTCCTGCAACATAAAACTCATAGATCGTCTTCTTCCTCAATTTTCAACATTTTACCCACATATCTCCCTCTTTCCAACCTCCAGCAGCGTCTATCTTTCTATCTCTCCTCGTTCTCTCTCTATCTCTAGGTAATGCTCTCTCTCTCTCTCTCTCTCTTTTTCATTTAGCTTTCTAATTCTCTCTTTCTCTCTCTCTCTCGCTCTCCCTTTCTTTAAGCATAGCCAGTGCTGCCGCCATCATCCACTCCACCGTTGTCAACTTCAACTGGCACACCAGCTAGTTTTTATTTTTTTTTCTTTAATTATTTATTTATAATATTAAAACTAATTTTTTAGTAATTATTTAGACAATTAAAAATAGTAATTAGATTATATTATTGTTAGATTTATGTATTTGGTAGTAATATGTTAGTTTTATATAATCATTAAAAATAATGTGGTAAGATTATTATTAAAATGTGATTATGTTTATATATTAGTTAAAAATAATAGGTTTGTTTGTATTATTTAAATTATGTAATATGATTTTGTTATATTGGATTTGTGGTATGATTAGATAATGTTGGATTATTTTGAATTTGTAATATGGTGAGATTATTTTATTTTTTGGAATATTGTTAAATTTATTTGGATATATTAAATTATTTTGTTAGATTATGTTAGTTTGTGATTAAAATGAATATGCGGGATTGATGTTTGTGTGAAAATGATATGGAAAATTATATTTATAAGTAATTTTATTTTTTGATTATGTTGTATATTTAAATTTTGATTTATATTAGATTAGATTAGAAATAATAAAATTAGATTATTATGAATGTTATATTAGTGATTTGATATAATGATAAATGATGAAATTAGATTAGAATAAATTTTGTAATTTAATTAGAAATATGATCTAATAATAAAAATTAGTAAATTAAAATAGGAATAATTAAATAAATTAATAATTTAATTTAATAAGATATAATACTAATAATAATACAAAAATTAAATAAAAGGTAATAATAACTATTTAACACTTACAAACAATAATTTATACATTTTAGTTAATAATTAAATATTTAATAAAAGATAATAAAATTAATTAATAAATACTCAAAAATACCGATATAATTCACAAAATACCCAAAATGTCCCTAGAGTAATAAAATACTCAAAAAACTAAAAAATATCTAAAAATAAAAATTTAATTAATTAGAAACCTAAAATACCCCTAAAGTAATGAAATGCCCTAAATGCTCTTAGAGTAACTAAAAAACTCATAAAATTAAAAAATATGATAAAATACCCATATAATTCACAAAATACCCAAAATGCCCCTAGACTAATAAAATACCCAAAATACCCTTATCGTAACTTAAAAACTCATAAAATAAAATTAAATCCAAAAATAACAATTTAATTAACAAAATACCCAAAATGCCTCTACAATAATGAAATACCCAAAATGCCCCTAGAGTAAATAAAAAAACTCATAAAATTTAAAAATATAAGAAAATACCAATATAATTTAGAAAATACCCAAAATGCCCTTGTAGTAACTAAAAAACTCATGAATTAAAAATATCCAAAAATAACAATTTAATTAACAAAATATCCAAAATGCCCCTAGACTAATAAAATACCCATACAATTCCCAAAATGCCCAAAATGCCCTTAGAGTAATAAAATACTCATAAAATTAAAAATATCCAAAAATAAAAATTTAATTAAAAAAATACCCAAAATGCTCTTAGACTAATAAAATATCCAAAATGCTCTTAGAGTAACTGAAAAACTCATAAAATTAAAAAATATAATAAAGTATCCATATAATTCACAAAATACCCAAAATGCCCCTAGAGTAATAGAATGCCCACACTACCCCTATAGTAATAAAATACCCAAAATATCCTTATAGTAACTAAACAATTTATAAAATTTAAAAACACCTAAAGATAACAATTTAATTTAGAAAATAATAAAATACTCAAAAATACCCATATAATTCACAAAATACCCAAAATGCTCTTGAACTAACGAAAAAACTCATAAAATTAAAAATATCCAAAAATGATAATTTAATTAACAAAATACCCAAAATGCCTCTACAGCAATGTGTTGCATAAGACACTTGATGTGGTGAAGACGCATATAATAATTCATGGATTCGATGTAGAATATACTACTTGGACATTTCATGGAGAAGTTGATGATGTGGACATTCCGCAAATGACCTGTATGGAGATAAAGTTATAGTAGATGAGATGGTAAATGTGATAAATGACTCCATAAGTCTATTTACTCATGATCCTGTTCATACTGACGTGAATATGAATGAAGATGTTGCAATGTCATCTTCTATATTTGTAGAACAATATGATGATTTGTTCTCCAAGGTTGAGTCAGAATTGTATCCTGGGTGCACACATTTCTCGGTCTTGAATTTTTTGGCCAAACTTATGCATTTAAAAGTAATGCATAAATGGAGTAATAAATCATTTGATAACCTATTGAAATTATTGAAAAAGGCACTTCTAGTAGAGAATAAGCTACAAGGAATAGATCTTTGAACTTGCACGAGAAACTCAATTCCTTGGAGCCAAGTCAAGGACTCCTGATCTCGTTTCACAATACCGGAGCTACATGGTGATCTGTTAAAGAGAACCAGAAGTATTTTCTCCGTCTTATTGGGGTGCTTACAGGAAGAATACAGAACTTTTTCACAAAAACTAGGCAAAGGTTCCTGTTAAATAGAAGGCAAAAATAGAGCCTGGTGTCAAGGTAGGAATTTTATTTGTATTATTATATCATTGTATTTTATTGAAATTATTTTTGTTAAATACTTTATTTTTCGGTTGCAGAAGTACTTCCAATATAAAAATGTTAGCAATGACAAGCTACCTTAGGTACCCCAAGGCGTTGACCACACCACTCAAGCCATCTATAAGAACTAGAAGAATGAGCTCATTGAACAATTCAAGCTCAATGGTAGGGACGAGAACAATCTTGACCTTCCCCATGCTCGTCGTTCTCTTCCTCCTGATATAATTCAGGAGGTTTAAAACAAGTGCATGGATTATTTCAGCTTTGAGGAGTTTTGGATTATTATTTCATTTAATTTGTCTTTTACTATATTAATTTTATAACTATTATATTATTAACTAATGATATTAAAATAACAGGCTATGTCTAGGAAGAATGCTGGTAATAGGGGACAGATGTATTAGTAGGTATGGGCCTAAGTCCACTATCACCAGTATATATGATAGAGTAATCTTCTTACAACTTATTTCTTACTTTTATGTTTTTTATTGCTTTTATTTATGTAGTTATCAAATTCAATACATAAGGGAATCTTGAGACATGAGAGATGCAATCTATCGTAGAGAACTACCGATAGAGATACATGAATCCTGTGATTGGCATATGGCCTTCTAAGGAGGTTGAGTAGAAAGTAACTTATAAATTATTTGTATTCATTGATTACCTATTAATTTTATTTTTTTACTAAATTTTTCCAACTATTTTTAGCTTAAGATGGTTGAGATTTGCACGACTCAATTGTAGTCTCAAGCATCTTCATCTACCTATGGTTCTTCGACATAGTCTACACCACCTCGTATTAATGAGACATTGATTGCTGATGAGGTGCTTGGTGTTAGGAGAGGAGTTGGTTCGAAGATCAAGAGAGCTGCTAGCACTTCTTCTACAGTAGTTTCTCCACCACGGGATCCTCATTTGCCCGACTCAGAGTTACGAGACGTTTTTAGCGAGACACAGATTTATATGGCTGCTGCCCACCAACGTGAAGTGGTTCTCCTAGCATAGCATGATGTAAAGAGATAGTGCTTCAATGAACAACTACGTTACATATCCAACACATTGGCAAGATTGGTTTCAAGATTCCATATGACTATTCAATCGCCTGTTGCTCCTAATATTCTTCTGATACCCCCGTCACCTATATTGCCTCTGAGATTTTGATTTGAACCTCCTCTCCTGACTTTCAACACCTAAGACAACGCAGATTAGGATGACACCGACTTGGATAGCTAGCTAGCTAGATAGATAGTTCAATTTTTTTTTTTCTTATTGAATACTTTTATTAAATTTTTATTTTATGTGTATTTTCATTATGGAATTATTTTAAATTTTATTTTAATTTAAAATTTAAAATTATATTTTATGTTTCAAATATTTTCTATTTATTTCTATCATTATTTTTTATAATTTTATTTCTAATTTTAAGAATTTAATTATATAAAAAAATTATAACATCTATAGCAACGACAATATTGTTCGTTACTATAAGTTTTTTAATTTATCAATTTTGTCGCTATAACTATATTTAAATATACATTTTTTTAAAATATACCTAGAGCAATGATAATGTCATCGCTGTAACTACATTTAAATATATATTTTTAAAAAATAAATATACCTATAGTAAGGACAAATGTCATCGTTATAGTGTATTTATCGTCACTATAGTGTAATGACAGCCACTATCGTCATTGTTTAGTCATCGTCCGATGACATTCTAGTATCTGACGACATTCTAGCGACGAGTTGTCATCAGACGTCGCTATAGTTAACTATTATGACGACATTTTTTATCGTCATTATCGATAGCTATACGGACGGATCTATGTTGACGATGCATTAACGACGATATTGTCTTCCATATAGGCCTATAGTGATGACTTACTACTCTATAACGACGATATTTGTCACCGCTATAGTCTTTTTCCTGTAGTGATACTTTTAAAGTTTGCAAATTATAGACTTTGGATCTCCCGATATAAAATTTTTTGGTTGCACCATATATATCGTTTTATCAATATCTCCATTGAGAAACATTGTCTTAACATCCATTTGATGAAGCTCAAGGTTAAAATGAGCCACAAGTGCCATAATAACTCTAAAGGAGTCATTCGAAGCAACTGAAAAAAAGATCTCTTTAAAGTCAATACCTTCCTTCTGAGTAAAGTCGTTAGTAACAAAACGTGTCTTACATCTCTCAACATTGTCTTTTGAATCCCGTTTGATCTTTAATATCCATTTGCAACCAATGGACTTCGAACTATCAGGTAATTTGACGAGATCCTAAATGCCATTGTCTCTCATAGACTTTATTTCCTTATTTATGGCATCTATCTACTTTTAAGAATTAGAACTTTGTTTGACTTGTGTGAAGTTGATTGGATTATCTTCCACTTTCCCAATGTCAAACTGATGATCCTAGAGATATACTACTTAATCATCCAGAATCACACTTCTCTTTTCTCTAGTAGACCTCTTTAAAGGCACTAGTTCTTGAGGCTGTTGAGTTTGCTCTACAAGAGTATTTACTTTAATTGGGACAGAAACCTCTTAAACATTGTCTTGAATTGGAATAATTGTATCTTGAATAATGATATTGTTAGGAATAGGATCATGAGTGTCTTGACCATTGTCAACAACAACTATAGGAAGAGAAATGAATTCCTCTTCAAAGACATTGTCCCTAACCTTATATTCTCTCCCAAACTCAATATCATCAAGAAATTTAGCATTTTCTGTCTCAAAGAAAGACTTTCATGTAGTTTTATAAAACTTATAGTCTTTGGATCTTTCAGAATATTCTACAAAGTAGTTGCTTATGGTTCTTGAATCCAGTTTCTTTTCATTTAGTCTATAAGGCCTTGCCTTTGTTGGACGACCCCATAAGGTTATACTGGGATTTCATCTAATCTTGAGTTCATAAGGGGTTTATGCTATTGCTTTGCTTGGTTCTCTGTTTAAGATATATGTTGCAATTTTGAGTCGTCTCTCTATAGTACTCACCACCACGATCAGATTTGATAGCCTTAATTTTCTTATCAAGCTGAATTTTAACATTAGCTTTATAAGCCTTAAATACATCCAGTAATTGTGACTTTTCATAAATTAAGTATATATATATATATATATCTATAATGAGAATAATTGTCTATGAACATGATAAAATACAATTGTCCATTCCAAGAAGCCGTAGAGAATGGATTGCATATGTCTGTATGTATCAGTTCTAGGAAGCTAAAGCTCTTATTGACACATATCTTCCTAACGTTTGTCTATTTTCCCTTTATGCACTCAATGTAACTTGAAAGTCTACAAAATCAAGGGGATCAAGGATCTCATCAAACATAAGACGTTCAATCCGTTGTTTAAAATATGTCCTAAGCACCTGTGCCACATCATCGATGAGTCCTTGTTAGTTAATTTTCATTTGTACCTCTTGAGTTAACATGCAAATTTTTATTAATAGAGGATCAGGTATTTAACATATAAAGATTGTCAAGAAAAATACTAGTACCAATAATATTCGAACTATGCATAATACTAAATAAATTGTTTCCAAAGAATAAGAATAACTAAATTTGTCCAATACAAAAATAAAAACTAAATTCCATCTTAAAGACAGTATCACAAAAGTATCATACAAATCTAAATATTTTCCAAAATTTAAAGATAATTTAAAGTACCCAATGGCTTCCATTGAAGCTATTTAGTCATCGCCTACATAGATGACTCTTTTATCATTACTTGGCTTCGGCTCTATAAATAACCCTACATAGAAACACTTATGTGAGTAGTAGTATTGGATTCTACCTACTAAGTATCCTTAAGTACAGAAATTAAATTAACTTCAAAACAAATATAAATGAGAAGCTTACTCTTCTTAACATACCAAGGTTTGTACTTCGTGGATTCCTTCTTCAGGTATCCATCTTTTTCATAAAAGAAGCAATCTTACGCATCTTGCTTCTTTTGTACTTTAGCAGGTAGAGCGACTGCAGCTTCTTTACCCTTATCTATTTTCCTCTTCTTTGCCTTAGAGATAGTGGTTAAGTTAGCACTTTCAGACCTTTTGGCTTTGATTTTCTCTTCCTCTTAAATACAAATAGCTATTAAATTATTAATATTCCATTTGTCCTTTTGGGCATTGTATATAGTCGGTAGGTTCCCATACTAATTAGGAAGAGAAAGCAAAACCAAGACTATAAGTAAATCCTCAGAAATTTCTAACTTGAGTTCCTCAAGCTTGCAAGCCAAATGAGACATCTGCATGATGTACTCTCTTATATTTCCTTTATCGATGTACCTTATTAAGATAAATTTCCTTAAAGTAGTAATCATCTCACCTTTCTTATTCTTAAGATATAATTTCTCAAGAGTAGCAAGGAAAGCCTTAGCATTTTCCTCTTTTGGCAAAAAGCTACGTATGATTTCCAAAATAAAGCGTTTCATGATCATGACACTTATACGATTGGACTTTTCTCATAATTTAAAGTTCCTTTTATCCTCAGTGAAACTTTATTCTGTAAAAGTAAAGGGTTGGTCCTTTCTGAGTACTAGATCAAGATCCATACAATCCAGTATGATCATGACATTCTCTTTCTAGAGTTTGTGCCCGTAAGTACAGGAATAGAACTCAAATTGGCAGAAATATTAGCAGCAGAAACTGAACAAAGAACAAAATAAAATCATAAATTAACCATACTCACATCTTAAATATCATATACATATATACATTGTAATCACAAAATATGCAAACATGACATATATTATATAATTTCACATAGAGTGGGTTACCATTACAAGATACCTAACGCAATATTAACAAGTCTTCTTTTGAGTCGACTCATTAACCTCTAGTTGGTACTCTAAAAGATAATGATCAAATATTGATAGTAAATCCTGTAAAACAACAAACCTTCTTTTGTGCCGATTTATTACTTATATAGAAACTAAAAAATCATCGCGTATTTATCATCACATGTGTGTTTGGTATCGTGCCAAATGATTATCTTCCTTTGTATGTAATCACCTGAATTAATAATAAACTCACAATATCTTTATATATTAGACTATACAAAACTATACAACAGAATATACTTTAGTAATATATTGCTTTATTATATTTAATCTAATATACAAAACAAAGGTGTAAAGAAAATTGTCTGAATGTCCGAAAAATAAAATTGGAATTTTCTTTATTATGAGAAACGGTTGACCAATTGGTAGAATCGGTCGATCGATACTTCCCTTTCAGTTGACAGAAAATCACATAAACCAAATTATGATTTTCGGCAACTTTCAGTCGACCAAAAAGCCACTTTCAGTCGACCGAATTTGATAGTTTGATAGTGGCCAAATTATTAGATTTGATCTTCTGAAATTGGCTCATCACTTTATTAACCCTAAAACTAAATAGGATTTTTTATGAACAAAGTGTGAGTTGTATTGGTCCTTAATAGGTCAAAAATGGGTTAAAACTCTATGATTTAAGTCAAAATTGACCAAAATCTACCCCAAAAATGACCCCATAATCAAAATTTGGTAGAAAATCAATCTACTGAAATAGTATTTTCGGTAGACCGGAAGCCAAAATCAGTTTACTAAAAACACTATTCCAGTATGGATTTGGAAAATTCAAAATTCGCTTAAATAGCTTTAAAGATCAAAATAAATCCGGACATAATGTTTTTGGCCCAAAATTCGTAATACAAACGATCTAAAAATCCAAAACCTCATCCTCGTAACATCAAATACTCAATAAATCATAAAAAATCATATATCATACATGTATAATCTAAATCCTAGAAATCTAAATAGGCATAGATTATGAAAACTACATACATACATGAAAATCTAATCAATTTTAACATGAAATTCGTCTCTGACACTATATGTTAGGATGAATATTGGATTCTAAATACCAAACACAAATCCTAAATTATTCATGAAAAACTGATAGGTAGGAATTCATTGAGTATACATGTGTCCATAATAGGTAGCTATAATCTAGATGATGAACTGAAGACGAAAGCGTTAGAAACTGATTGTGATTGCATAAGGGTTTGATATTCCACATAACCTAATTCCTAAATTTCTCATATGGAACTCTCTGTAACTAATGGTAGGCTACAGAGAGAATGAGCGTATGTGAAAAGATAGTAGAGGCTATAATCCTAATTTTTTCTTTAAGTAGTCCCCTATTGGATATCCCTCACACCTAACTGAGTGATTAACAGGATATCTACATTGGTATTCATACCGAATTAGATATCCTCACCCATCTTTAATTAAATCTCTGATTGAGTCTACTTAAAAATAATATGACCCAATTCAATTGTTTAAAATATATAGTTTAATATAGGAAATAGAATTTCCTAATAATAAAATATTAAAGTAATTAATATACAAACATATAGCATGGTTTTGGAAGGATAACTTCGAATTTTTTTTTAATAAAAAATCATCGAGGGAAATATCATTAATAAAAGGCTGAATCAGTTTCAATTGCACTATAAACAGATAATGGAATACTTTCACCTACCAAATGAGAATCCAAATTTAAACCTAGAACAGCAAGAGTATAGGCTACATACAATATTTTGTTTTGACAAAATATGATAACAATTGCCACCTCCCATAAAGTTAAATAATTCAATAATATCCACGAACAGCATACCCTCGATAGAGTCAAAGCACCATGAATTAACTGAAGAAACAATATTGAGGGATGTACACTCGACATACGGAACTTGCAGGACTCCCGTTTGAGCGAGGAGCAAGCCCTCTCTCATAGATAGAAGTTCAACTTGCGTAGTATAGGAGACCACCTGGAAACGACCTACTACAAAAAGAATTACATCACCTAAATGGTCCTGTACATCATCGCTCCGAAACTAGCCGAGTTTACTCCATTAGATATAGTAGCAATATTCACCCTGCTGCAGGTTGTATATCCAACGTTTGTCAGTTATAGGAGATCACGAAGCTTTGGGTAGGAAGTAGTGGTCATTGACAGACTAAGCATGGCACAGTTTTTATACTTTAAAATGTCCATGGGAGTTACGAATTTATTCTTGAAGATAAAACTATTACAGGCATCCCGAAGACACCACACAATATAGCAGAAGATCTGTAACTCCTCTCTATTTAACTTTTAATATGCAAAGAAGTAAAGTCCATCCACCAAGATGCCAGAAAAAGTCCCAATTTTTGGCCAAATTGAGCTTTGGTATCAAACCTCCTCAGCCATAGAGCAAATCCAAAAAGCATGAAAATTTGATTCAGTAGAATTCTTACATCAAGGGCAAAATAAGGGGCACTGAGCTTGTCATTTAGCAAGATTTGTACTGGTGGACAGAACATCTAAAAACACTCGCCATAAATAAATCGGAATCTTATTTGTGAGTTTCAGCTTTTTAACACTTGGCATAAATTAGAATTATTTGTCCCTAGCTTTTACCATCAAAATTGTAGAAAATATTGCCATATGAACTATATTGATAGGAGATTATAATACGATAAAAATATTCACATTTCAAATTTGATTCAAATATTGTACCCTAGGGTAGTCAAAATCAAAAGTCAAGAAAATGGATATCGATGAGAAGACAACTACGTATATAGTACTATGGCCATGAGCTGTCAAAGATAGAAAAAAGGTTGCATAATTAGTATTACCATGTTATCATACACATTGTTGTCCGCGATTCATGAGCCCTTTACTTCTTTCGGGGGGAATTATACACAATATTGTTGTCAAATGAAACATAAATGCTTTTGGGATTCACTTGGAAGCTAAAATCCGCAGTTCAAGTTGGAATGTTATACATTATGGGTACTATTATTTATAGCTAGCTATAGCTAGAAAAGTCTCCCAATAACTGTAGGGAAAGAATCATAAATGAACGACTTTTTAAAAGGTTATTTGTACCAATTCTAGAATAACTTTTGAAATGTGATAAGAAACTCAGCCGTTAGCAATCTTCCTCTGGTTGGGGTTTTGTGCTTTAGGTGGAGTACTACTACTTTTCTGGTGTTGGATTAATTGGATCTTGTTTTACTAGTCAAGACATTTTCTTTTTCTTTTTCCCGCTCAGATACTAGTCGAGAAGTAAATTACTACCCCTTGTGGTGTGCATAGTGCATTAATGGACTTTAGATGGGTATACATAGTAATTTAATTTTTTTTTCTTGTCTTAATTTCCTTTTTTTCTTTTAGGTAGGCATTAATTGGGTTTGATGGGATTTCAAGGATACGATGCCATGAATTGTTAAACTTAGGAGATGGAGATGACATAAGAAAAGAAGTAACTTAGAAACAAACTTGGCTCAGAATATACGTCATAACATTTACTTCTTTTGTTAAGAAAAGTAAAGGCATTAAGAAAGTGGATCATTAATTGAAATCTCAAACCCTAAAATGAGAAATCAAACTCTCACATAGTTTTAGGACTTCAGGTACTCAATTATATATGACCAATAATTTTACCAGTATAAGATGTTTTCAAAGCCCACAAGAGCCATGGTTTTTTTTTTTTGTTTTTTTTTTTTTTGGCTAAAATATATATTGCACATAATGGGGATTTCAGGTGGTGGCAATAAATCTGTAAAAATATTTTTTGAAGGGTATTAATAGCTTAAAACTATAAGTATATATCAACCGTTCAAGAAATTTCCATACTTTCATATCCTGTTATTAAATTTTCAGAAAGAGTGAGTCTATTGTACACCTATGTTTGCTTTTCCCACCATTTTTCTAAATATATACATTCTTTAAATTTTAAAAATTTGATTTTTCTCTCCCACCCTTCTTAATTCTAAACAGGTCCATACAGACTATGATTAACAATATATCTCATCATCCATAAATTTCTTTCCCTCGTAATTTTTGAAAATTTACACTTTAATTTATCTCTTTCATCCTGCCAAAAATTGAAAAAACACAAAATCTGGAATTTTTTTTTAATAAGTTACAATCACTAAATTTTACATCACTTAAAAAAAAACGGTGGCAGTGAATATATATATATATATATATATATATATATATATATATATATATATTTATATTTTGCGTCTTAGTATATGCATCTTTAGAAATCATTTATTTTTAGTCGCAGAAGAAAGAGGAAAGGTTGGAGATATGCATCTTTAGAAATCATTTATTTTTAGTCGCAGAAGAAAGAGGAAAGGTTGGAGATGCTTTGTTGATTAATATATATATATATATATATATATATTGTTGGAACTGTTTTTACTAAATGTTCATGTATCTTTAAACTGTTGGTGCTAATCTTATCAACTATCCACGTGTCCAAACTATTGATGTTGTTCCTACCAACTGTCCACGTGTCCTCGCTATCTCAGGATGTTTTTGATCTCACTTCGGATTGATGAAACGGGGATAGCCACTTGCAAAGACTTTCTGATACTTATGTCAGATATTTACTCCCGAGATTGAATAGTAATAACAGAGTTTATTTTTTGTAAAGTTTTTGTCTATCTAACTGTATGTATTTTTTTCGGGGAGATGTATGGTATATGTATATAATCTTGAAGCTGAGAACTTGCCGGCTCTCAATTCCAGGATCGAGTACCCTTTTCTCGTCATGACTTATTCCAGAAATCACGGGCCGTAGTCACTATAGTCTCCCTTGCATTGTCGTGATCTGCTTTCTGTCGTCCCTTATGGTGCGAACCTGGCAAAGGCGAGACTCTGACAAACCGCCGTCCTGTCAGGATGGTTTGCCCAATGCCCACACCTACCCAAGATCGTATTGAATGCCCTGTCTGGGTCTGGAGCAGCGCGCTGCCCCCAATGATCTTCTGACAGAAGACCCTCGAGGCTTCTGACCCTCAACTGTCGAGGTAAGAATTAGATTGAATTGAACCTGTCCAGGGTCTGGGATAGATTCGGCCCTAGCCTGCGACAACCAATGGGCCCAAATCGTATCATATGCGACTTATATGGCTTTCAAGAGGCCCTTCTGGACATGTGTCGAACGGTATCTGCCATCTGTTCTACCACTTAATCGTCCACGTAGCGCACGATTTAGGAGTGGGCCCAACATATATATATATAGGGCACCAATCCAGTAGGTATTTTTTTTTTTTACCTACGGGTAGGTATCAATTTGGCCAATAAAAATTTAGCATGCATATTTTTTTATTGTAAAAAATAAGAGAGAGAAAGAACATTAATGATGCACGTCTTTTCATACATTTCATTATAACCATTAGATCACCATTAGATGGTGATCCAACGGCTAAAAAAAAAATACCTACCCATAGGTAAAGAAAAAAAATACCCATTGGATTGGCAACCATATATATATATATATATATATAATTGCAATCTTTCTTTACATGGTGTGCAAATCTTTGTTGGTTATGGTAAATAGTATTTTGATATTTTGTTTCTTCATTGAAGAAAATGTTATAGTTATCTTTACGAGAGAAGAGAGAACTCATAAATCATGGGTGATAAGATTGTTTCATTTTTTTTTTTAATATGTAAATGGATGTATTGTACATTAAAGTAAGTTCCATAAATGGTATTTTAGTGGAAAAAAAAATTAATTATTTAAAGGAGGGAGAGAATAAACAAAGGCGTGGTAACGGAGTTACCCTTCCAAAAAATATAATAGCTTATGTGGTAGTTTTGTTTTTTTCAACGGAGTAGAGCTCATATGGTAGAGCTCATAAGTATCAAACATTCCAATATCCAAATTCGTGGACCCAAAATCGAAGTAGAATCAAACAATGAAAAAAACAGAAAAATTTGGAACATGCGACGTATTTTACGTTTGGATTGCTTTACAAATTTTTGGGCCAAAGATCTTGTAGGTTCCAGAGAGGATAATCCTAATTGTGACCATTGCTGATAAGGTCAATGGAGCCCATGACAGCCCATACAATGGCAAACTTGAGAATGAGATTCACATGTTCCCTCTTTTCGAATGGTGATCGGTGAAGCCCAAAATAAAAACAACGGGTGGCCCAATTTTTAACTTGACCAGAACTGGGTCCTACACTTGACCAAATATCTCTTGGACGGTCGTAGAAATAGGACCACAGAGTTTGTCAAAACCAATCCTTTTCAGAAAGAATAAACAAAACCGCAGCTACAGCCTACAGGGAATGTCATTTTTAGGTGTTTGTAGGATTTTTTATTTATTTATTTATTTTATAAAGAGTAGGAATACCGCAATATTAATGATAGGTCATTACTATGTTAGTAATCAGTAGTTAACCCAAAAAAAAAATTTATAAATTTACTGTCAAAACATAGTGACTACTTGTCCTAATATTGTGACATTCCGTTATTTTGAAAAATAATCCTGAAAAAGTCATTTTGATCCAAATTACTCTTAATACTGTAGTGAAGTTGAAGCTTTGTCAAAGCACAGGATGGAGACACAATTATGTTTGGTGGCAACCCCAATTGTCTGATCCAATATAGAAATTAAATTTTGGCCATTGATTCCCTATGGCCCACCACAACTATTCCGATAATTTTGATAAGAATTTATGCAAAGTTTTTTTTTTCTTAATAAATGTCAATTTTTATCTTCTTATAACTAAATTTCTGAGTATATGTATTTTAACACATATATCTACTTATGTATTTTTAATATATATACCGAGTATATTAGCTTTTGTAGATCATATATTAGATCTTTTTGCCATAAGCCTTGTGATTGTTTCCTTAATAGCTTGGGCAACAACTCCTCGTAGCTTTGATTCTACTTTCTCATACTCATCCCACATAAAATTCGGAAGTGGACCTGATTAGTAGAAATGCCAGAGCCGTTTATCCATTTATTCGTGGTTATCTTGTCCTGTTGGATAAACTAATATCCGATCTATTCAGGTCTAGGATAGAATACAAACTTTAATACCTGACGTAGTTATGTGAACTATAAGGATATAAAGATGCCCACCCTTATCCATTTAATGCATACGCTAAAAAATAAAAATACATAATCATATATGTAGAGCAACATAAACGAAAATATGTCAAATATATAGGAAAAAAAGATGTATATATGTGCCATATGAAAAATTAAAATTATTATTATCAATTCTTAACAAGTAAATAGGTTACCCGTGGCCTGCGGGTATCTTATACCCGGCCGTGATGTGTAATATTACTTGTGCCCCACTTACTTGGTAAATGGATAAGGTGAGGACACACTTTTTTTTTAAAGGGGTAGGTAGTGGAATAGGCATACCCGAGCTATACCTTACCATTGCCATTCCTAAATAGTTTTTTGTGTTAAAATGATTATTTGGTAAAATGATATTGCTATGTTAACTAAAATTTTTATCAATTTTTTAATATCAAAACACGTAGTATGTGAATTGACAATATTTAATTAGTAAATATGATTAATTTATTTATAATAAATTTTAATATATTAATCAGATAATATCAATTCAAATATCACATTTATTAGTATTAAAAATTTGATACAAATTTTAGTAAGGCTAATACTATCCTTCAAAATGACTTTTTTAATTACTCTCACAATACTTGCGGCAGATAGTCACTATATTGATGGTTGATGGATAGTCACGAAAAGGTCATAAATTTATTATAATACATTCTCTACCAGTAATTATTAATACGATAACTACCCGTCACTGATATTGTAATAATCATAAAAAATCATTTTGAAAATAATCAGAGAAAATTTATTTTGACCCAAATTGCTTTCTAATCAAGTCCATTTCCCCTTTAATTGGAGAGTTCGATGACAATAGGGTTTTTACGCAAACTGGCCGAATTTCGGGCCTTTACATTATATGTTTGCTTTTCAAATTTTGTAGCAAAAAGGCTAAATATATAATTTGATATAGGCTAATGTAAAAACTGAGTAACTCATCAAATATTCAAATTGTTATGCTTCGCATATCGTTTAATATACGTAATAAAAGCTTACGTAATAAAAGCTAATTTACTCGATATAAAATTTTTATACTTATTACACTATATACTCGACATAAAAGCTAATATACTATAGTATATAAACCGATACACTTGGTCATTAAGCTATAGAAGGGAAAAAAAAAAGTGAAGCTTTCTAAATTGAAGTGTAGAAAATAAAATACCGTGAACTATAATCGCTCATGAAATTAGTACTATGTATGGTCTATGGGGCTGCAATGTTGTCGAAGAATGGAGGTTAATATTCTAGGCTTGATGCTGTTTTGTTTTGTTTTGTTTTTTTTTTTTCTCCCACCCTTGGGGTAAATATTTGTTCCAAGGTGCAACAAAAGCTCTGTACCCAAATATCAAGTTAAAAAGAAAATAAAATGTTCTGGTTTTCAAATTAACATTCAATGTTCTTTTGTGCGTGTGTGCGTGTTTATTTAATAAGAATCTTGGAGTGGTAGAGATTAACATCGTGCGAAATGTTAATCCTACTTGCAAATTGAGAGTTTTCACATATAATTTTATGATCTGATTATTAGTGTAAAATCTTAAATTTTGTTTGGGTAATTAAGTAATTTTATTTCAAGGACAATTTAGTAATTTTGTATTTTTAGATTAATTAAATAAAAAATCGGAAATAAACTTGGTATTGAATCTAGACAAGATAAAGTTTAGGTGCATTTGGGACAAAAGTGAAAAAAAAATTCAAATCGGGGACAAAAGTGTAATTAAGGAGAGACTAAAGTGAAATAATCTTTTTAAAATAGTGGCCAAAGTGGAATTTCAGAAACTTTTTTTCGGTCGAATCAGATTGCGCCACGTGTCCCACTGCTATAGCTTTGAAAATTGCATAAAAACCCTCCATTTCTTCTTTCTTTTCCACGGAAGCCCCCGAGATCCACCCTTTGTTTCTGTTCACGTGCGACCACCACCAGCCATCGCCGTGCCAGACGCGCCCGCCCGCCGTGACCGGAAGATGCCGACGAATCAACGTTGGGTGTCGTCGTCCTGTTCCACCGCACCTCGCCGGATAAATCGCAGCCTGAAGCCATCGCCTGCTGATCGTTTTTCGTCTGCTGTTCCGTCGTCCGATGTCCGATCACCGTATCACCACCACCGTTGGATTCGTCTCGACTCCAGCTTTCATTTCCGACCACTCTCGGCCTCCAACTCGGCTCCGATGAGAAGTTAACTACTGTAGTAATATTTTAATAATTAATTTTTATGGTATTTTCGTAATTATTTCAGAATTGAGTTATTTTTCCCGAGAAAATTTTACCACGTGATAGAGGAGTTTGAAACATGAAATTCTATGATTTTTAAGTGTTAAAATGATAACCGGAAGATCATTAATTATCGGGATAAAAATTTGGTATTTTTCTAATTATTTTCAAAATATGGTATTTTTATAAATTTTGGATTTTTGAGCCCATTTAGTGTTAGGGACCTCGAAACTGAGTTCTGACTTCGAATTTGGACTCAGTGAGGTCAATCATGAAGTTTGATATAAAATACCACTATTTTCCGAAGTAGCACGAAAATCGAGAAAATAGCTCGTGAATTGCACCGTTTTGCGTGCCACGGGCCGGTCCCGTACTGGGACCCGTTTTCGACGAAATTTATATCTAAACCAACATTTTTGGATTTTCTAAATTCAGTGGTGACCTCTGTTTCTCAATCCGAGACTCTGTTTGAAAAGTCAACTTTTCAAGTAACCGTGACGAGATTCGAGAACAACTGTCCGAACAACCCGGTGATCAATTGAGGATATTTCTAGTGTCCTTAGCTCAGCATAATTACTATTTCGAGGTAGGGGATTCAATTTCCTTGTTTTCTATTATTTTCATGAAAATTAGAATTTATTCTGAAATATGAAATTTCGTAATTTTATTAAATTGAATTATTTGAATAGTTATTTTAATGAATCATGAATTTGTGAAATATTGTAGACTGCTCTATATATTTTTAAATATGATTTTATATAAGTTTTTGTACTTGAAATTTGGTAAAACCATAGAAACTGTACTTTTAGATTTTAAAGTACAAAATGAATTTTAATTAAAAATCAGAGCATGTCTAGAATGTTAAACCACTGCATGGTTGTTTGAGACTTTATAGATATTGCACATTTCATACGATCATGCATGAGAGTCGTCTTAGACATCACGATGTTGTAATAGGCAGACTAGTATACCCGTCTTCGGTGAGAGCCCGTAAACTTGCGCGGGGTTTATTTTCTGACTATCTCCATTCGGTAGGCGTAGGCATTCGGTGCCTCTCCGGTTCGGTAGGATTTGACACATGGGTGTCCCTCCGGTTTCTAGAGATAGATGTCAGGCAGAGAGCACTCAATACATGTAGTATAAGTTGCTCTAGTAGTGATGAGAGAATGAGAGCTCATGTGATGTGTTGATTTATGTGATGTGCATTATACTTATTTTAATTGAGACTTTTAAATGTTTTGACCTGGATATCTAGTTTTGGTTTTAGCATGGTTTTCTGTAAATGGTTTAAATCCATAATATTTATAAAAATGCTTTCTAGTACTACTAACCATGTAGATGTTTTGAGATTTATAAAAGATTTTCCAAAAAAGGGAAATTGGGTAACCTATTGGGCAATTTGTGCTCACCCTCCTTACTTTCCCTACAGGTGGTGTTCGGTATGACATTGATGGTTAATAAGCAGAATAAGAAGTTATCTTTTATTTGTAGTTTGAGACTTCGTAATGCTGGGAGTGTGAATACAAGACTCGTGTTTAAGTCTTGTTAAATATATGGATATTGCTAGCATTCATGTTAAGTGTGTTACTTTGAAAATGTCTGTAACTATATATGTTATTCTAGCTTGATGTTGAGGTGTGAATAATGATACTCAATGAACTATCTGAGAATTTAGTTTTTCTTATAATTTTTCAGTTTGTGTTTATTGGTGACTATGAACTGTGAGATAGGTCCACTGGTTGGAATTCATAATAAAAAAAAATTTTCAATTTTTGTGAAATTCCCCTTCTGCCACTACCCCGGGATTTAGGTCGTGACAATTAGTAACTGGGCTAGTCCAAACATATTTGTTCTTCCCTCAATTTGAGTGGATTAAGTTTTTATTTTATTTAAATTTCACTTTTCCACAAGAATACAAAGGTGAATATATATATATATATATTACCAATCTAATAGGTATTTTTTTATTTTACCTATGGGTATTTATTTTTTTTTAGCCGTTAGATCACTATTTAATAGTGATCCAATAACTATAATGAAGTGTATGAAAAGACGTGTATTATTAATGTTCTTTCTCTCTCTTATTTTTTACAATAAAAAAATTTGCATACTAAATTTTTATTGGTCAAATTGATAATAGGTAAAAATATATATATATATATATATATAGTATATCATACTCGCTTGCAAATAAACTAATACTAGCAAGTATTATCTTACGTCTATATGATAAGATAAATAAAAAAGACAAAAAGTTGTAAAGCTAACAACAAATTGAGGACAAATTTTGCACGAGTTTGCATGCTTGTTTTGATTTAACACTCTCCCAGCTTCAAGGAGAAGAAACACCCTCGCGGTGGTAATCTCGAGATTGGTGCATGATACCGTTGGATGTGCTCAGGCGTATGCACAATATATATATCTATATATATATATATATATGGTTGCCAATGCAATAGATATTTTTTATTTTTATTTATGGGTAAGTATTTTTTTTTAGCCATCCAATGACTATAATGAAGTACATAAAAAGACTTGCATTATTAATGTTATTTCTCTCTCTTATTTTTTACAATAAAAAAATATGCATACTAAATTTTCATTAGCCAAATTGATACCTACTCATAAATAAAAAAAAAAAAAAATCAACGGTGCCCATATATATATATATATATACTGGATAGATACCTAACCAATTACTTCAGGTCTATACTTTATTATATAAATATGCACAGTAACACATAAATACACTGCACTTGCTCTTACGATGTATGGATGCAATTCATGGTTTAATTACGGGTAGCTAGCCTAGCGAAGTGTACTAGTTCTCTTCATAGCTATTCTTTCTTCGACTATATATTCTGTCGCTGGTTCCAATTTCTAATATCCAGTTTACATATATATATATATGGTTGCCAATCCAATGGGTATTTTTTTTTTATCTGTGGGTATGTATTTTTTTTTAGCTATTAGATCACTATCTAATGGTGATCTAATGACTATAATGAAGTATATAAAAAGACGTGCATCATTAATATTCTTTCTCTTTCTTACTTTTTATAATAAAAAAATGTACATGCTAAATTTTTATTGGCCAAATTAATATCTATGTATAGGTAAAAAAAAAAAAAAATACCTACAGATTGGTGCCATATATATATATATATATATATATGGTTCTTTCCTTCCAAATTAACAATACGTGGTTACTTTATACTCAACTTTCATACCTAGTGTCCAAATTATCATGATCAATACGTGGTTACTTTATACTCAACTTTCATACCTAGTGTCCAAATTATCATGATTCGTGTATGTTATTTGTAAAATCCAAATTTTTGTAAAGATAATTAAGTAATTTTACTTCAAGGGCAATTTGGTAATTTTATATTTTTGGATTAATTAAATAAAAATCTGAAATAAATTTGGTGTTGAATCTAGACAAGATAAAGTCTAGGTGCATTTGGGGCAAAAGTGAAAAAGAAATTTCAAACTAGGGACCAAAGTGTAATTAAGGAGGAACTAAAGTGAAAGAATCTTTTTAAAATTTGTAGCTAAAGTGGAATTTCAGAAAGTTTTTTCGGTTGAATCAGATTGCACCACGTGTCCACTACTACAGTTTTCGAAAATTTCATAAAAGCTCCCCATTTATCCTTTCTTCTCCACGGAAGTCCCCAGAAACCACATCTCGGTTACTGTTTATTCGCCGAGCCACCAGCCGCCGTCGTGCCAGATGCACCCGCCCGCCGTGACCAGAAGATGCCAACGAACCAGCGTCGAGTACTGCCACCTCTTGCCGGAGAAAAGGCCGCCCGAAATTTGTGCCGCCGTGATGGGTTTTTGCCTGCCATTTCGCTGTCCGACGTCCGATCACCGCACCACCACCACCATTGGATTCGTCTCAACTCCAAATTTCATTTCCGACTATCTCGGCCTCCAACTCGGCTCCGGTGAGAAGTTGACTACTGTAGCAATATTTTATAATATTTAAATTTTGTGGTATTTTCGTAATTATTTCGAAATTAAGTTATTTTTCCCGTGAAAAATTTACCGTGTGAAAGAAGAGTTTGAAACATGAATTCTCATAATTTTGAAGTGTTAAAACGATAACTGGAAGATCGTTAACTATCGGGATGAAAATGTAGTATTTTTCTAATTATTTTCAAAATGTGGTATTTTTACAATTTTCGAATTTTTGAGCCCATTTAGTGTTTGGGACCTCGAAACTGAGTTCTGACTTCGAATTTGGACTCAGTGAGATCGGGACATAAAGTTTGATATAAAATACTACTATTTTCTGATCTGGCACGAAAATCGAGAAAATAGCTCGTGAATTGTACCGTTTTGCGTGCCACGTGTCGGTTCTGTAACGGGACCCATTTTCGACGAATTTTTTTTATCTAAATCAACGTTTTTGGGTGTTCTGAATTCAGTGGTGATCTCTGTTTTTCAATCCAAGACTCCATTTGAAAAGTCAACTTTTTAAATGAACGTGATGAGATTCGAAAACAACTGTCCGAACCACCCGGTGATCACTTGAGGATATTTCTAGCGTCATTAGCCCAGTATAACTACAATCTCGAGGTAGGGATTCAATTACCAGATTTTATACATGATTTAATTTGAAAATTCTCATTATAACTAATTTTGTGAAAATTCGTGAGTAAATGATATTCTGATAAATTGCTGAAAATTATTAGATTATGCTGGGATTGGATTGTATGAATTTTATACATATTTTTATACTAGAATTATGGGGTAAAATAGCGGTGTGCTGTCCATTTATAGTAAATCCCAGAATAATGCCAAGTTGAATTTTAAAGCATTATTTGATTATGTATTGCATGGTTATTATGCATATTTTGTTACATACTGTACATACTTTAGGATCACACATGAGATATATCTTAAGCATCGCATTGTTGTAGTATGCGGACTAGTACACTCGCCTTCGGTGAGAGCCCGTTAACCCGCACGGGGTTTGTTATTCTGATTATCCCTATTCGGTAGGTGTAGGCATTCAGTTGCCCCTCCGGTTCGGTAGGCTTAGACACATGGGTGTCTCTCTGGTTTTCTGGAATAGATATCAGGCAGAGAGTACTTAGTACACGTAGTACGAGTTACTCTAGTTCGTAATGTGAGGGTGTGAGCTCATGGGATAGGTTGATTTATGATATGTACAATCTTGCGATTTTGACTTTGGTTTTAAATATGTGATTATTCTGGATACCACTTGTTTTATAAATTTGGTTTATAAATAGAATTTCGAAAAAGACATTAACTATGCAGGTTTGATAAAATTGTATTCACTCAAAAAGGTATTTGAGTTTCTACTGAGCATTCTCATGCTTATCCCCCTTACTTCCTCCCATTTCAGGTGTTGACCTATTTTGTGGTAATTAATTTGGGGGCTTGGCAAGCATGTTTGTCATATGCTTGCAGTTCAAATCCTCTTCATTAGTTGGTTTATACTCGGTATCAATTTCTCTTTTCTAAATTAAATTTATTTAGTCAATAGTAATATATTTACTGAGGAGATGTATGAAGATGATTTTTGTTATTAAATCAAGTACTTAGAAAATAAAATGATTTTATGTAAATTATTTGAACTTTGGGCCTAGGGTTTAAACTTGAACTGTTTTATTAAATTTTATGAATTAATAATTTTTTTTTAAAATTAGTTAATTAAGATTTTCTCTCATCTTAAAATAAAAAATTTACTTGGAAATTTAAAATCGGTAAATAATATCAAAATGTTTTTTTATTATTTGTCTAATCTCGTAATTTACTTACTTTGGAGGACTAAACCTAAATTTCAAGTACTTAAATTTTTTCTGAAATTTTAGAAACTACTATTTATTACTATTTTCACTTAAAATTATTAAAAGTTACAGCCTTAGATTTTTTGTCATGACATTATTTGTGATCACATCGATCTTTCTGAACTTGCTTCTACTATATTTGGTGGTTCCAACATCTCTCTCTCAATATATATATACAACAGAGACATATATTAATATATACATAGATGGGTTCACAGCCTGCTTTGCTAGTAGTTGTATTAATATTGTTCGGAAATTGGGGGCCTTATTCTCTGGCGGTAGTAGTAGTTGGTCGTCGTGGAACTATGTCTGATTTGAGGAGCAATAAGCTTGGTCCTTCTTGCACCAATATGTCATGCAATATCCCGGCCGTGGAAGACAAGCGAGGGGTTCCACTGGCGCTAATCCGCTACACAACAGGTAATAAATACAAATTAATTTAGAGGAGAGAGTGTCGTGACCGTAAAATCAAGGTCCGTAAAATCAAGGCCGTTACTTTTAGTAATTTTAAGTGAAAATAGTGATAAATAATAGTTTCTAAAATTTTAGAAAAATTTAAGAATTTGAAATTTAAATTTTAGTCCTCAAAAGTAAGTAAATTACAAGATTTGGACAAATTTGATAGTCATAATATTATCTACCAGTTTTAAATTTTCAAGAAATTCCTCATTTTAAGTTTAAAGAAAATCCTAATTAACTAGTTTAAAAACTTTTATTAATTCATGAAGTTTAATGAAACAGTTCAATTTAAAATCCTAGATCCAATGTTTGAATAATTTACCTAAAATTATTTTATTTTCTAAGTACTCAATTTAATAGTAAAAATCATTTTCATACATCTGCTTAGTAAATATATTACTATTAGCTAAACAAATTTTTCTTAGAAAAGGAGAATTGATACATAGTACAAACCAACCAATGAAGAGGATTGGAACTACAAGCATATGCCAAGCATGCTTGCTAAGCCACCAGAATAAATTTTTATACAATGCTTAGTAAATATATTACTATTAGCTAAATAAATTTTTCTTAGAAAAGGAGAATTAATACAGAGTACAAACCAATCAATGAAGAGGATTGGAACTACAAGCATATGCCAAACATGTTTGCTAAGCCACCAGAATAATTATCACAAAATAAATCGACGCTTGAAAAGGGGAGAAAGTAAGGGTGAGCATGTGAATGCTTAGTAAAATTCAATTACCTTTTTGAATATTTGCAATTTTGCCAAACCTGTATGGTTAATACCTTTTCCAAAATCCATTTATAAACTGGGTATAAAATAATTAATATCCAGAGTATTCACATATTCAAAACCAAAACCAGAAATACATATTTGTATATATCATAAATCAACTCATCCCATGAGTTCACACCCTCTCATTATAAACTAGAATAACTTGTACTACGTGTACTAAGTACTCTCTGCCTAATAACTATCTCAGAAAACTGTAGGTACACCTATGTATCTAGCTTACTAAATCGGAGGGGCAATTGAATACCTACACCTACTAAATGAGAATAATCAGAAAAATTTCGCGCGAGTTTATGGGCTCTCACTGAGAGCAGGGATACTGGCCGCCTACTAAACACCGCGATGCCTAAAATGTATCTCATGTGCAATCCTATGGTATGTACAACATTTAAAGGTATATAATAACCATGCACAAGGAATAATCAAATCATGTTTTAAATTCCCACTTGGCATTATTCTTGGATTTACTTTAATATGGGCAACACACTGTTGTATCGCCCCATAATCACAATTTAAAGATATGTATAAAATTTCACACAGTTCAATCCCAATATAATCCAATGTGTCAATAATTTACCAATTGTCATAAAATTCATGGTTTTTCAAAAATCAACTATAATGTAATTATAAATCAAATTAAGTATAAAACTAGGCAATTGAACTCCCACCTTAATTGGGTATCCAAATATTGTTACGAAACTATGGAGAGAGTTTGGCGTTGTTTGATTGTTGTTTAGAAGATCGGGCATAATTTTCGAACCTTTGATCGATAACTTTGAAAACTCGATTTTAAATCAAAGTTTCATATCGTGAAATAGAGTTTACCACTGAATACAAAGCACCCAAAAATATTAGGTTAGATATATATTTTGACCAATTTAGGCTCGAGCTAAACCCGCGCCTATGACATGTAAATTGAGGCAATATAAGTCATTAGATTTAGATTTTTGTGTCTGTCACCAAATATAGTCAATATATATATATATCAAAACTTTTGTTTTCACGAGTACATCACAAATATGAGATTTATTTTACAATCTAATGGTCGGATTGAAAAATTTAAATATAAAACTAAAATAGCTCAAAATTAACAAGAATAGAAAAATTCAATCCGGATAATATTGAGTCAAGATATATATACCACATTAAAGATCGTAACGAGACGAGTCAAACTCGACTGATTTTACTGCGAAATATCGTCGTAATTGGCGGTGGCATCGGAAAATAACTTGCGGTTTCTATATGTCATCGGCGGCAAACAGGACATCGTCAGGCGGCAGGGACGGCGCCGCGAGGATCGTCCGGCCTCCAGTTGTCTACCACAGTAGTGGCGGCGCTCGACAATGCCAAAAAGTACCTCGTCGGAGCTTCGAATTCGGCGTTTTGGCAGGGAAATCGAGAGAGAGAGAGAGAGGGTGAGCAGGCCACATGTTTGCTCTTAAATGGGCAGTGCACTTTTTTAAAAATTGCGTATGAGTCCCTAATTTTCAATTTTTTTTTTTAAAATTGTCCTTCAATTTTTCAATTTAGTCCCTTTTTGAAACTTTTCATATTTTTATCCAAAATTTGAATTTTAAATGTTTTGTTTTTAAATTTTGGTCAAAAGACTAAAATACTCTTCCAAAATTTAAAGAGTTTTACAGAGAGAGAGAGAGAGAGAGAGAGAGAGAGAGAGAGAGGGAGCCCAAAATTAATATAATCACTACTAGATATATGTATATATCTCTTTTTATTAGGTTATGGTTATTTGTTATGGTTATTTCAAGGAAATTAGGAATCACAGATTTCGATATTTCTTTTTTAGTTGGATATTGCTTATTTCTTTGTAACAACGAGCATACTTAAGCAATATATGTATGCATGTTAATGATAAGAAATGCGTGAATCAAAAGTTTGATTCTTTTCGTTCTGATATATATGCCTGTTCTGACATGGTTGTGCATGAGTTGTCTCTTGGTTCGGTGTGCGCGCTCTTTTATTAATGTGAGAATATAATATAATATATATATATATATATATTATAACGTATATTTATTATAATCAGATATACATATATACATGATATATATTAGTATTTATATATACTTGTCACTTTATCAAAAACTATTGAATTAAAAAAAAATCATTTTAGACTCTTTTCATTAAAGATTTAACATAAAATGTTAAGATAAACTAAGGGAGACCATTAATTGTTTAGAGGTCAAATAATAAAATTAACGATTTGATCGAAGCTCAAAGACCATAGACTTTCTTAATTGATTAGGGACCAAAACAAGGCATTGGAAAAGATATTTTTATACTATTCAAGGATTTTTTTTATTTTCATTAAGAGAAAATTTCTAGCTAGCTAGGGGGAACTTCATATTCGCAACCTAATGATATAGTTTAGGTTTAGCTTCTAGCTAGAGTTTATAGTAAAATTTTGTTTACAATGTGAAAACTGATGAACAAATATTTGGTATTGTTGAAACACCCACAAAACTAAGAACACAGTTCTTATTTAAATTTTAAAGCAAATTCAGATCCAAATATGCATATATAAGTGTTGTGCGATCTAAAATCCTAAGGTCACATAAGAGTTATATGCGACCTCCTCCGTAAAGGTTATATGCGACCTCCTCCGTGATGGTTATATGCGACCTCTTTCACAGGTTTTGTGCGACATTCTCTGCGCAGTTTGCCTTGTCAAACAGGAAACCTATAAGAAGAGGGAAACACGAAAATACTATAAAGGAAACCTACAAGAAGAGGGAAACAAGTAAATGCTATGGAAGAAACCTACAAGGAAAGAGAAACTGAAGTATCCTATTTGTGATCAAGTAGTTATCCGTTTTTGAATGATTATCCAATTATATTATCCAGTTGTATAGTTACCCGTTTCGTACAATTAGAATCCTAGGGACATAATGTTACATTTACACCTATAAAGGGGGCTCTATGTTCTGAAGGGAAGAACCAAGTCAGAGCAAATACAAGTCACAGAGAACGAAGTTAGAGTATTCCAAGTTCTGAGTAGTCTGTCTTTAGTATTCTCAATAGCTTTTCAGTCTTTCCGATTTCCAGACGAGATTGTAACCTTGAGTGTTCATTATTATTCATAAAATAGTGAGAAAACAGTGGACGTAGGCTCATCTTTTTCGAGGCTGAACCACTATAAATCCCTCTCTCCTTATTTGCTTTGATTATTACTTCAATTCATACAAGCCACATCTCTTGATTTTTTCTAAATTTATTGTTGATAAAACCTCCATCAATAATTGGCGCTAGAAGGAGGGCTATTCCGGCAGAAAAATTTGTCAAATTCCACCTTTTCAATAATGGCAAACACCAGAAACACTACCAGAGTTGTTGGGACTAGCCAAAATCAACCTCAAAGTACCGCTGCTACACAGGCAGACCTCGCTCCGGATCAGCCTACAATGACGGCAATAGAGAACCTATCCCAGAGACAGGATCGTATGGAGGAAACGCTCGTGAACCTTCAGCAAGTCACTAACCAGATCAACGACACTCTGCGACGACTTGCTGAAGGGCAGATGGTGACCCCACCACAACATGAACGTTTCAAAGAACGTCCTGCTCAATTACCTGAGAAGGGAATACAGATTCTCGAGACGAGAAGACGCGACCAGCCAAGAACTCAGTAGGAGCGTCATGAAGAACGCATCTCCAAAGGGAAAGGCAAGGTCGCAGACTTGCCTCCAGAATCTCGTACGGAGAGTTCAAGTACGAACTGTGGTCGTACACAACCTTCTCGTAAATCCACTAACAACCAGGATCGCTTGAGCAGTGAACAAGGACGATTATCGAGAAGTGTCTTCGAAAGAATTAACAGGGAGTCAAGACAAGATCTTGCAGACCTAAGACAGTATTTGGAGCGACGACGTGGTCATGATCGATCCGTATCGCATCATAGTGACCACAGCCGGTCTCGTCGCACTATGCCACTGGATTCCTCTCATAGGTCGCAGAAGACTCTACCAGACCAACCCGCTGCGAAACAGGATAACGAACAAAGGTCGCTCATACAACCAGCAAGGAATGATGCTTTCCCTCTGAACGTCGACGTTCACAATTTAAGGATCGCATTAGATGCACTTGCTGGATGGGATGATGAGCTCACTGATGGGTATCGCCAGTCGCCATTCAGCGAGGAGGTTCGAGCTGTAGCCCTTCCCACCGGATTCAGACTTCCCACCATCAATACTTTTGATGGAAAGACTGATCCACAGGACCATATGGATCACTTCAGCGACTTGATGGAACTTCATCGGGTTAGTGATCATGCACGCTGCAGATGCTTCGCTGAAACACTCTCAGGAGCAGCAAAGAAGTGGTTTCGAGGACTCAAACCCGGTTCGATTTCGTCCTAGCAACAACTACAGACGGCGTTCTTGAGACAATTTCAGGCCGCGAAGAATTTCACTGTTCCGCTTGTCAGTTTGTCCACAATCCGGCAAGGTCCAAAGGAGACTCTACGATCTTATCTCAATCGATTCACTACAGAGCTAGCAAAGGTCAACAACCCCCCTGAAGGAGGAGTTCTTACTCTTATGATGGCTGGGGTGCGACCAGAAACAAAACTCTGGGAGGAATTGCTTGAACGAGAATGTAGGACTCTCGAAGACTTCTACCGAAGAGTCGGATGACATCTAAGGTTAGAGTCTTCACGTGAAAATCTTCAAAAGACCAAAAAAGGAGGAAAAACAGATGCAGCAAAGATTACGGTCATCACCGACAACAGCGGCAATAAGAAAAACAAGAGGAATAATGAACAGGTCAATGAGAATCAGCCTAGGCCTAAAAGGCAGGAGACTTCAAAAGCTCCCATGAGGTTCAACAATCACACCGAGTTAAACGCTCCCATAGATCATATCTATGCGGTCACAAACCAAAAGGAGCGATACCGTCAACCGGGACCGATGAAGCGAGACAGGGCAAAGCGTGATCCCAACAAGTTCTGCCGGTATCACAATGATATTGGACATGATACTAGTGATTACTTTGCCCTAAATGATGAAATTGAGAGGCTAATTAGAGAGGGACGGTTGCGGCTGTATACCAGACAGAGCGATGAAAGGCGAGAAGAAGACCAACAGCGACCTCCAGAAATTCAGCGTGAGGTGCGAACTATTTTTAGAGGGCCGCATGTTGGAGGAGATTCCAAGCGAGCACAGGATAGATACGCACGAGAAGCTCGACAGTAGCCGTTAACCAACGTCATGCACCTTGATCAGCGACCACGCAAGCTTCAGCGAGTACCAGAAATGGATATTACCTTCACAGAGCAAGATGCAAGGGAAGTCTATTATCCGCATAACGACGCGCTGGTCGTAAAAATTAATTGTGGAAGCACACAGTTGTGGCGAGTATTGGTCGACAACGGAAGTGCTGTGGATATCCTATACTTCGATGCCTTCAAGAAGATGGGATTAAATGAGAGGGACCTGAAGCCTGCCGCCGCTCCGCTCTATGGTTTTACTGGAGATAGCCTGATGCCTATGGGCATGATTGAACTAATGGTCAGCGTTGGGACCTTCCCAAAGGTTTCATCAATAATGACCCAGTTTTTGGTAGTAGATTGCCCATCTGCCTTTAACGCTGTCCTAGGAAGACCAACATTAAAGGAACTTCGAGCTGTCACCTCGATCTATCATCTAACGATGAAGTTCCCGACCCAACATAGTGTAGGCGAGGTGCGAGGAAATCAGTATGATGCGAGGACTTGCTACAACAACTCGCTGAAACTTGCAGCAAAAGATGCGACGTCCCGCACAATGATGGTCCACCTGCCAGAGGAAGCGTCAATCGTGGCCGCAGATGAAGCATCAATCGTGGTAGCGGATGAAGCGTCAATCGTGGCAGCGGATCAAGCGTCAATCATGGCAGCGGATCAAGCGTCAATCGTGGCAGCGGATCAAGCGTCAATCGTGGCAGCGGATCAAGCGTCAATCGTGGCAGCGGATGAAGCGTCAATCGTGGCCGCAGATCAAGCGTCAATCGTGACCGCAGATGAAGCGTCAATCGTGGTAGCGGATGAAGCGTCAGTCGTGGCCACGGATAAAACATCAGCTGAAGTAGCGAGCAAAGCGTCAGTAAAAGTGTCAATCGAAACGACCAGTGAAGACTTCGATCCTCGAGAAATCGACGAAGTCAGAACTGGACCCGTGGAAGACCTGGAAGAAATATCATTCGATCTGTCTTCCAGGACTTTGAAGATTGGGACAGAGGTTCGCGGACCTGTGCGAGCTTCATTGATCGCTTTTCTGAGGACTAATCTGGATGTCTTTGCATGGCAGCATTCGGATATGGTAGGGATTGATTCAAGGATCATATCCCACCACCTCAACATAGATCCATCAAAAAAGCCTATGCGACAAAAGAGAAGGGCCATGAATCCAGAACGTTACGTCGCACTAAAGGAAGAGGTGGAGAAATTGCTCGAGATTGGGTTCATAAGAGAATCTTTCTACCCTGACTGGCTTGCAAATCCGGTCTTGGTGAAAAAACCTAATGGGAAGTGGAGAACCTGTATTGACTTTACCGATCTCAACAAGGCATGTCCTAAAGACAGCTTCCCTCTTCCGAGAATTGATCAAATTGTAGATGCGACGTCGGAGCATGAACTTTTAAGCTTCATGGATACATATTCAGGATACAACCAAATCCCCATGTACGAGCTGGATGAAGAACACACCTCATTCATCACTAATCGGGGGTTATATTACTATAAAAAGATGCCCTTCGGACTTATCAATGCGGGAGCGACCTACCAACGTCTTGTCAATATGATGTTTGCAAAACAAATTGGCAAGACAATGGAGGTATACGTCGATGATATGCTGGTCAAGTCGGAGAAAGCTGAAGATCACATCAAACACCTCGAAGAGATGTTCAAAATCCTCCGGAGATACCAGATGAAGCTGAATCCCCAGAAATGTGCATTTGGAGTGGGATCTAGAAAATTTCTGGGATTTATGGTCAACCAGCGAGGGATCAAAGCAAATCCTCAGAAAATACAAGCATTGATTGATATGCATTCTCCTCGTAAACCCAAAGATGTGCAAAGCCTACCAGGAAGAGTAGCTGCTCTCAGTCGGTTTGTATCCAGATCAACCGATAAATGCCAACCTTTCTTTGAGGTGTTGAAAGGATCAAAAAGGTTCGAGTGGACAGAGAAATGCGAGCAGGCATTCCAAGAGTTGAAAAAACACTTGGGTTCCCCTCCACTCTTATCAAAACCAAATCCGGGAGAAGAACTATACCTATATCTCGCTGTTTCTAAGTATGCGACGAGTGCCGACTTAATTCGCGAGGAGCCAAAAATTCAGCGACCTGTGTATTATGTGAGTAAGAGATTACTTGATGCTGAAACTAGGTACCCGAAGATGGAAAAATTAGCGCTGGCACTCGTCGTCGCATCAAGAAAGCTTCGACCTTACTTCCATGCTCATTCCATTCGAGTTTTCACGAATTTCCCGTTGAGACAGGTCTTACAGAAACCTGAGACGTCAGGGCGGCTACTTAAGTGGGCTGTTGAATTGAGTCAATTTGACATCAATTTTCAACCTCGCACTGCTATAAAGGGGCAAGCCCTCGCAGATTTTATCGCAGAATTTACATACGACGTCAATCTTCCCACGGAAACACTCGAAAAACCTACTTCAAAAATGTCAAAATTGTGGAAGCTTTATGTGGACGGGACATCAAATGAGAATGGAGCAGGTGCGGGCATAGTTTTAATCAGTCCTGAAGGGCATAATATTCATTATGCGCTTCGCTTCAAATTCCCAGCTTCAAATAATGAAGCCAAATACGAAGCACTGATAGCTGGCCTAAAGCTCGCACAGGAGATGAAGGTCGAAGCAATCAAAGTATATAGTGACTCCCAGCTGGTCGTCTGTCAGGTTAAGGGTGATTATCATGCGAGGGGAGAAAGAATGATGGCTTATTTGAAGAAGGTACAGCAGTTGTTCTTAACGTTCAGCACGTATGACATACAGCTTCTTCCTCGTATTAAAAACACCCGGGCAGATGCACTCGCTAAGCTCGCTTCAACAAAGGATGCAGAGTTATTGAAAGTAGTTCCCGTTGAATTTCTCATCTCACCGAGCATCGAGGTCGAACCCCAAGTGATTATGCCAGTCGATGAGGAACCATCGTGGATGGATTCTATAATCCGATATATACAAAGCGGCGATCTCCCTGAAGATAAAGACGATGCAAAGTGGCTTCGCATGAAAGCGGCTCGCTATATCATCCAGGATGAGCAACTTTATCGAAGGAGTTTCAGCTCGCCATTATTATTGTGCGTCACTGATCAAAAAGGACACTACATTATGAGGGAAATCCACGAAGGAATATGTGGGAATCATTCTGGGGGGCAAGCACTCGCGAATAAGATTCTTCGACAGGGGTACTTTTGGCCAACTATGAAGAAGGATACATTGGAATTTGCTAGGAAATGCGATAAATGTCAGCGATTTGTGACCATTCCTAGAAAACCACATGTACCTTTAACTTCAATGACTAGTCCATGGCCATTTGCTGTGTG
>JXTB01000001.1:4565836-4581998 GCA_002914805.1 Parasponia andersonii | reverse complement strand
AACATATCATTTAGCTCGCATCGGTGGACAAAAGGTCGAGCATGCCTAGAATGCTGAACAGCTTCGTCGTTATTATCAATGATTTTAATGAATATCTTCATATTTTCGTCATTCATCAATAAAGATACTTATTTATTGTTCGCCATTCATTGATCGTCATTCGTTGTTCGTTGATCGTCATTCGTTGTTCGTCATTCTTCAACTCGGTTATTACTTCGGCTATCTTCAGTTATAGTTTTATGGCAGTTTTCGGACACCATAAAACTCGGGGGGCAATGGGATCAGATCAGAGTTATCTCCTACTTGTTCCCTAAGGAACTATGCAAACGTCCATTTAGAGGAGACAGGTTATCTCCTACTTGTTCCCTAAGGGACTATGCAAACGTCCATTTAGAAGAGACAGGGTTTTAGATCGTCGAAGTATCTAAGTCTCAGATCACTTCATCAATGTATCTGGATCTCCTTAAAATCCTAGGATTTTATCCTCGCTTCATGCCTTAGCATGTCGTATTACGCAATTTCCCTCCTCGAACAGAAAAGTAACTAAGCATAACATTCGTTGTTCGAAGTGATATATTGCTATGATTTATTTTGACATAGAACTTTTGAAATACAGTTAGAGTTTGCATCACTCGTATTAACTGTTTTCTTAAGCGACCTAACCCATCCTAACGCTTAAAATTCGTTTTAAGTTAGTCGGATTTAAATCGCTAAAAGCGTACTGATCGATCACTTGTGATTGACTACTTAGTTAAAATTACTATCGTTTCTTATCGCTATTTTGCAGGAGCATATAAGGAAGGGAAAATATTTATTAAAGCAAAAGGAGTCGTCTATAGAAAGGGGACAAAGCCCGCATTGTTTTAATATAAAAAACAAAAAAAAAAGACTTCATGAGGCAGGGCTCGAGCCATCATCGCCAGCTTTGTTTGTATCCTCCTTCCAGCTCTGCACAAGCTCGACCACATCCTCGCCATGGATGGAGAAGTCAAAGTCCGGATGCTCGCAGAATATGTTGAAGATGATGGTCGACGAGGCAATGTCACTAGCCTTATCTTCGAGTTCTTTGACCTCGGTCGCTTTGAACTCTTCGATGGCTTTGTGAACCGCCTCGGTGGTCGCTTCTCTCATACTGTCCGGATACTCAGAAATGACCTTCTCGAGCTCTTTGACCTTCTCCTCGAGATTTTCCTTGGCGAGTTTCTCCTTGTTTAGGTCTTCGAGCATATGTTGCTTCTCAGAGTGGAAGTTTACTCTCTCCTCCTCCCAAGTCTTTTCCGAGTTCTCGAATGCTTGACATATTTCATCGACCTTCTCAGCTTTCTCCAAACATTCGAGAACTGGATCGTGCATCAGGACAGCAGTGCCGCAGTCTAAAAAAAACAGTTATGAAAATCTCCAAGTCATCAAAAGTGAGTGAATTAAGAAGCTTACGTTGGCCAGCATCCTCATCGCAAATCTGAAGGCGACCTTGGCGGAACGTCGCTTCATTCACTCCCAACCTTCTTCAGACGTGAAGCGGTCGATGAAGGCTGCGCTCATACCAGCATTCTCTGGTAGTTGGTTAAGGAGCGCGAAGAGTTCGTCGCCTTTATCTGCCAAGTTCAGTCCCGAAGAGGTAGCAGCCTCGAAAGGGGGTTCTGAAGTGCTCGCTGGCTGAGATGGTTGAAGAGGAGGCGAGCTCGCTGGGACGTCCTCGAAGACGACTTTTCTCTTCTTCGAGCAGTCGACCTTCTCCTTCCCTTTTGATGGCAGCGTACTCTCGGGTGTTCTGGTTTTTGCCATTGACCCGAGAGTTGATGGAGGAGCTCGCAGACCGCTTCCAATAACCATCTCTGTACAACAGAATGTGTTAGTGGGTGAGGAAACGAAATATAAAGGTAATTAGAATGAGCGTGCAATTACCTTCTTCCTGTGGAACTGGTTGAGGAGCTGGTGGGGACACGGTCTCTGGAGACGAGGGCTCTGAGCGAGGTGGTGTGGCCGGTGCCTTTCTTTTTCTGATCCTGGAGGACGAGGCACCCAAGTCCGTCTTCTTCCTGGGCTTCTTCTTCGAGCTCGCTGGTCTGGAGGAGAGAACCGGGGGGTCCGGGAACGCGGCACCCTTTGGAATCAGACCGCAAGCGACTAAATTCTTCGATGTGCCCAGAACCTTCCAGTTAAATTCTTCAACTGGAAGCTCGTTGATCACACATACTCTTGCAAGCTGATCACTGGAGAGTCTGGGTCGATCCCTATTATCTGCGATGACATTGGGAATGCGATCAGTATAAAGAATAAATATACAAACAAGACAGTAAATTGGAAGACTACCTACCGGGATTTTGGAAAAAGCCATTGGCTGCATAGTCAAAATGGAAAAATGGATTTTTCAATTTTTCCATGTTGTTGCGAACCCCGTAAATCGTTTTTATAGCTTGATTCGACCACTTGCTCGCATAGAAGAAGCCGAGATCCGACGGATTTGATTTCACTTGGTAGAACCAAGCGAACTCCTCAGGAGAAGGGGTTTCTAAACCTAATTTATGATACAAAATATACAAGCCTACTATATACCTATAAGTATTAGGGGTCAATTGGAAAGGGACGACCCCATAGTAATCTATGATCGATTTTATATACGGATGGAGGGGTAGATGCACACCGTACTTGAGGACTGCCTCAGAAAAGGAAGCGAGTCCATGTGGGGGAGTGTGTGGTTGGTTGAACTCCATTGGAAGACGCAGGGGAATAGCGATCTTGTAGCTGCTCGTGATTTTTCTGAGTTTGTTTGGCGTACAGCTCGTTCAAACGTTTGTGCATGACCAGTTCCCCTCGACGTACTAATAGCCAGAAGAAAATGCCGGAGCATCCCTAATGTGTCTAGGCCATTGATCCTGGGGAAGATCGCCTATTCGAGGACTATTCTGTCTTGCCCCAGTTATTTCTATCTCGGGTTCGGGCTCGAGATAATCCTCAAGGTTAATAACACTTGAGTTGGATTCCCCAGAAAAGGCATTTCCTTCCCTAAATAGTTCCTCACTACTAGACATCTGAAAAGAAATACGCAGGGATTCAGATATTGAGGATTTCCACTATGCTAACATTCTGGGTATTTATCCTAGGGTTGCATTAAACAAACAAGTTTATTCCTAAATGGTCTACGAGTTCATCAGAAAGTGTTCGAGCAGTTCATCAGTAAATGAACTCAGTTCAGTAAGAATAAATTAGGGTATCAGACCCTAGAAATTCTTTTCATAGAATCATTTCTAAGTGATATCTAGTAATTCTACTCTACAGACTGAAAAAGAGGGAGTATAAGAGAAACAAATCTCTTGTTTCACTTCAGTGAAATGAGTTTATTCCCAGATTGAAGTTACTTTCAAGAATGAAAAAAATAAGAAAAGACACTGACCTTTCTTCAGGAAAGGAAGGTTTGAGTCGATTCGAAACTTCGTCGGAGAAGAAGCGGTGATTGGAGTGACCTGGGAGAACGGCGCTAGGGTTCTGAGGATTTCTGAAGTTTTCTGAGAGAAACAGTAAAATGAAACAAGAACAGATGGTTTCTGATATTTATAACCTAGGAACCGTTAGATCGCAGTCGTAGATTAAAGAATTTGAATTTTAAATCTGAAGGCTAAGGATTGCGCGGGATTTGAGTCTATTCGAAAAGTCAGGATTGTTTAAAATTTGAAGAGATTTGGTTTTAAAAGTGACGGTTGGCATCAATCAGGCTTCCTCGAATTTCGCTCTTAGCTACACGTGCTCCGTTTTGACAGAAAAAGATACGCGTGATCTTGAGAAATGAGATTTAGAATCTAACGGATCTTCGACTACTCAGACCACAAGTTTAAGTTATGACATCACAAGGTCGCATGGTAATTGGAAGCTCCATTTCATCCTAAAGAACTGATGGAGTTGGGGGGCAATTGTTTTGCAGTCTAAAATCCTAAGGTCGCATAAGAGTTATATGCGACCTCCTCCGTGAATGTTATATGCGACCTCCTCTATGATGGTTATATGCGACCTCTTCCACAGGTTTTGTGCGACCTTCTCTGCGCAGTTTGCCTTGTCAAACAGGAAACCTATAAAAAGAGGGAAACACGAAAATGCTATAAAGGAAACCTACAAGAAGAGGGAAACAAGTAAATGCTATGGAAGAAACCTACAAGGAAAGGGAAACTGAAGTATCCTATTTGTGATCAAGTAGTTATCCGTTTTTGAATGATTATCCAATTATATTATCCAGTTGTATAGTTACCCGTTTTGTACAATTAGAATCCTAGGGACATAAGGTTACATTTACCTATATAAAGGGGGCTCTATGTTCCGAAGGGAAGAACCAAGTCAGAGCAAATACAAGTCACAGAGAACGAAGTTAGAGTATTCCAAGTTCTGAGTAGTCTGTCTTTAGTATTCTCAATAGCTTTTCAGTCTTTCTGATTTCCAGACGAGATTGTAACCTTGAGTGTTCATTATTATTCATAAAATAGTGAGAAAACAGTGGACGTAGGCTCATCTTTTTCGGGGCTGAACCACTATAAATCCCTCTCTCCTTATTTGCTTTGATTATTACTTCAATTCACACAAGCCACATCTCTTGATTTTTTCTAAATTTATTGTTGATAAAACCTCCATCAACAGTAGTGATGATGTTTGCTAAGTGATTATAATTAATAGTTTTGGGTCTTAAGTAAATCCTACTTAAAATTTAATTATAAAAACATCATATGTTATTATTGATATATATAGTCCCCGTAGTATTACTTTTTTAATATAGTTTTTACTTTCTTACCTACTCCCTCCTCAGTTTCTCTTCGCTGTGATACCTATCCTCCCCTTAATTCCCAGTGAGACTCAATAATTTAATACATCCTAGAGTGAGATTTCCAAGACAAATTAGTACTTCAAAAATTATGGATTTATCCTTTCCATCTCGCTTTCCCTTATACATTTGATTACATGTGACAATTAAATATTCAATTTCTTAGATTTAAATTGAGCAAATATTGCAAGAATTTTAGAATATTATAGTACAAGTTTACATAACATATATAAATGTTTTGAATTCCCACGTATGTTCATTTGATTGTTCTCAATCTTTAAAGTATCATGAAGTTGCTCTTAGATATTTGGTTTTGTATATTTAAAAAAAAATGATGCTTCGTACTGTATGTTGTACAAAATTTTTAATACCAACACACATAGTATGCAAATTGTCAGTATTCAATTAATAATTAAAATTTACTATAAATAGATTGATCACATTCACTAATTAAATACCGATATTTCACATATCACGTATATTAGTATTAAAAATTTGGTACAAATTTTGAGACACATAGTATTATTTAAAAAAAAAAAGAGAGAGAGAGACATAATTCGATCATCTCAATTGAATAGGTTCGACTTTAGTCAAAAAACTAGAATAGAGGTAGAAGGTCCCGTTGTGATCATAATCGAATTCAAAATTTTAATACTAATATATGTGGCATATGAATTATCATTATTTAATCAGTGTATTAAAACTTACTATAGATAGAGTAATGATATTCACGAATTGAATATTACCGTTTCATATGTCATGTGTGTTAAAATTAAAAATTTACTAAAAGCTTTTAGATACCCAGTACTATTTGTATATGCATATATATATATATATATATAGGTTGTCAATCTAGTAATTTTTTTTTTTTACTTATGTGTAAATATTTTTTTTAGTCTTTAGATCATCATCTAATAGCGATCTAACAGTTATAATAAAGTGCATGAAAAGATACGCATCATTAATATTTTTTTCTCTTTCTTACTTTTTAATATAAAAAATATACATGATAAATTTTTTACTAAAATGATATTTATACACAGGTAAAAAAGAAAAATACGACCAGATTGGTACTCATATATATATATATATATATATATATATATATATATTATATGTATATAGTCTAGTGTCGCATTTGGCCATGTCCATTACACTCGACTAAATCGGACATATTTGCCTATTTGTTCAATTTTTATTTGTATTTTAACTATTATCAATATTACCTTTTAGATTAAACATTCATGACATACTTAATCAAAAACCAATTTTGAATAAGTTTACAAAGATACCTTTTTACAATCCAAACACATATAATTATATTTAAAAACTAATTCAAATTCAAAACAAAATTATAATTAATAACTAAAATGATATATATTAGAATATTAAAACAATGAATTGGTAAATAGTTATTAATTTTGATTTATTTTTATATTTAAATTTATTCTTAAATTTTAAAAAAATATTTTTTTTGTAAACTCAGTGGTCAAAATTGATATTTGACCTAGGAAGGAGTAGATTTATCAGAATTATCAAATTTGAATAATAATGTTGATGATTACCAAAATATAACATATAAATTAAATAAAAAATCAAAATTTAAGGTATAAAAATATAATTAATAGTCTTCAATGGAAGGTAAATGACATGAAATTTCATCACAAAATAAGAAACATGTGTTTTCTTTTTAATTTGTCAAGGAAATTGAAAACCACATGTCTTTTGATTGAAATATTGAATAATTTGTCATTGATATACCCTATTTTCGTCTTTCAACTATAAGAAACGAGATCTATTGTGTCACGACAATAGCTCAAAAACTCATCACAATAGTTTGCTATTACAACTTTGTCGCTATATAACTCAATAGTGACGATTTTTTATGTTGTCACAATATTATAGCCTATTGCTACGACATAAGTCAAGACAATAGTCTTTAATATTTTTTTTAAAAACAAATTTTGAAAACTAAATAGTTAAAAAATTCAAATATCCAGATTAGAAAATACACATAAAAGCTCAAAAAACTACCAAAATGAATTATAATAAAATTTAATACAAAAAAATATCTAAATCACAATTAATACCAAAATTAAACCTCCAAAATCCAAAAATCATATCCCATATCAATATTTTCAAAATCATAATCTAAACCTATAATAAAATTAATACCATGTTCAAACTCCTAATTTATTCACTATCGCACCCAATTTAATAACTCATAAAACTAAATCATACTTAATATACATAGAAACATAATTATTAAAAATAAAAAATAATTTACTAACCTCACTTTTGTCAAAAATAAGAAATTATAAAATCTGAAAAAAGAAGAATATAGAAAAAATTATTAGAAAACTACTCAAAAGGACACTTACAAATACCAAACTACAATAGGAGGAGATAAAAATTGTAGCTTATCCTAGAGCTCATAGAGGTGGTGGAGGAAGTTGGAGTAGTGGAGATAGGACAGAGTAGAGTGGGGTTGAAGGGTGGAGAGAGAGAGAGAGAGAGAGAGAGAGAGAGAGAGAGAGAGAGAGAGAGAGAGAAAACGAAAGAATGGATAAAAAGAGAGAAAGAGAGAGAGAGGATGAAAAAAAAGAAGAGAAAACGAAAGAATGGATAAAAAGAGGACGTTCTTCTGGTCCTGTTTTAATTGAGACATATTGCAATGATATTTGTTGTCGCAATAGGTTTTTATTTTTATTTTTTAAAAAATATTTACTTAATTTTATCTTTTTTTTTTTTACATTAAAAAAGCATATAAATGCTACTATGACAACATTTGTCATCATAATAGGTCCATATATTTTTTTCGGTGAATTTTGTCTGTGAGGATAACGCAGGATATGGATTTTGAATTGTTTTTTTTCCCCACCTATTGCAGTGACTTTTTGACGCTTTCCCATAAAATTTGCCCGTGGGGATAGCGCAAGTTATGGAATTTCAATTTTTTTTCCCTAATCCTATAACTTTTTGACCGATCCAGATATTTTTATTTTGTGAAATTTGATCGCGACTATAGCGCGAGATATGGACTTTTCAATTTTTCGTCATTGTGGCAACTTTTTACCTATTATGATGACTTATGTCGTCACACTAAATCAAACAGTAAAATATTAGTATGATCTTAATTAGTCAAAAAATCTCAAAAGCCTATAGTGACGATAATTTATTGTCGTCGCAACATGAAGCTCTATCGCAACGATTTTTTATCGTAGTAATAAATATCGTCGCAGTAAGTAACTTTTGTTATAGTATAATCAAGAAAACTTTTTTTTGGTCCATGATTGATCATCTCATTTTGATACCTAAACTACATTATTGTCTCAAGGTTTAAGCAATACTTTTATAAACCAAGAGAGCAAAGAAAAATATAATTAAAAATAGCGATATGTCATAATTAAATATTTGTAAATCAAAACTAAGACAAAAACATAATTCAAATCATTCAGAAGCCATAAAGCAAAACATGCTCTAACTAAAATAAAGTACAAATGTTCTTACAAAAGTCCAGGTCTAAAGTTTAAAAATTGAAAAATCCCAGATAGGTTAAATTTTCTAAAAAAATTATATATTTATTTAGAAAATATCACTTTTTAAAGTTTTTTAAAAGATACCACCTTTTAATAGTATTTACAAAAATATAATTTTTTCTTCGAAAGAATCAGAGCTGGTCTTTTTCTGTGGTTCTCGAGATCACCAAACAGATTATTGCATATAACTAGTTGAGTTACTTGAGATAACCAGTTAAGTTACTTGAAAATTTACTAGTTAGGTAACTTGATCAATTACCTCAAGTATCTCATCAATTTGTAAATATTTTTCAAACTCGTACTTTTCTAGATAAATTTTAGATTTTTTCCAACAATTTTAGAAAGTGTGATTTTTCAATTATATAGTGAATCTATTGCCATCCTTCTTTTTTTTTTCTCTCTCTACCCCTCATTCACTAATTATTAAATAACATAAGTAACTTTATATTAAATGATATAAATGGACGATATTAAAATTAAAGATCTAGAATATTTTTTCTTTACTTTTTTTTTTCTTTCAAATACTCTTTGATCATAATAGATATGCAAATCATTAAAAAAAATCTTAAGCAATCAATTTATTTGTTGGCAAATAAAATTTTTATTTTTTATAGTTGTAGACAAAAAATACTACGAATTTCTAATTCTAAAGAATTCTTTTTTTTTTTTTTTTTTGGTTTAAAACTTGCGGAATATATTGAAAAAATTGAAACTGGAGTGGCTCAAACATATTAGGTTGTTAGAAGTACTCAATATATTAGGTTATTAGAAGTACTCAATTGAGACTGAAAGGATAGTAGAGGGGATAATAGTAAGTGAAATAGTCCCAAAAGTAGAGTATATCCGAGCCCCTTTTAAGAATGTTATGGGCCATTAGATTAATAGTTCTACTAGTAATAGAAACTAAAAACCCATGAAAGCGAGAAGAAAAATTCCTAATGTTTATAGTGATCTCTGAAATCTCACATAGACATATCTCTTGTTGAGCTTGAATATTAGCCAATGGCAGCTTTGAGTCACCTTCTAAGATGATAAACTTCAGATTTAGTGAAGTAGCCACATCAATAGCTAAAGATGCAGCTAGTGATTCAGCCACAGTCGAACCAATTGGGGACAGAAGTAAAGAGACAATTACCATGATGGTGCCTTTGTTAATCCTAACAACAATACTTTAAGAACTCTATTTCTTTTCTTAATTTTCAAAAACTCTAAAAAATAATCAAGAACTCTAACTTTTTTCTCTAATTTTTAAGAATATTAAAAAAAATACTCAAGAACCCTAAGAAATAATTCAAAAAACTCTATCTCTATATGGTTCTCAAGAACCCTAAAAATTAATTTCAAAAACTTTATCTCAATTTCTAGGAGAAATATAAAATGATAAGTATTTCAAATTACAAAAATTTGGCTCCTCTATCTTCATTTATTGGATGAGTTCTTATCAAAAAATTAACAAAAGGTTGAAGAAGATCAAAACAAATGACTGAAATTTTTTTTTAAATTAATGCGTGAGGAAAGAAATTTTATTTAATTTTTTTTATTGATGACCAATTTCAAAATAAGAAATATTAAAAGGATATGTTTAAGTAAATGCTTAATTTTTAAATTTTAGAGAAGGGTAGGAAGAGTAGCCACCCAAAATTAAATTTCCTTGAAAGTAAGCGACATGAAGTCAAAAAAAGAAAATAATTACAAGTAAACGACAAATCGTTGCTAATAACACAAATATTCATGTCGTTTTAACGGAACAACACCACGAAAATAACACCCTGATCGACTCGCGAGTTCGAACACAGCATTGCCTCTCTTTCTCAAAGAAACGACTCTGATCCGGGTGACTAAATCGTATGATGAACAGAATGGTATTTCTCTTTCTATTTTCTCTCTACAAATTTAATTGCCATACTAATTCTCCAGTTTTTGTTTTGATGAAAGCTTTTAGAGTTATATTCACAAAATTCTTAAAACGACAACAACTTCACCACACGTTTGACAAAATTCCCAGACGAGGATCACTCATACCACGATCACTTTTTCTCTGAAAAATACCCAACTCCGCTTTCTAATGGTCTTAAAACTCGTTTTTATTTATTGGGTATGTTCTTCTTTTTTCATTTCACCTTTTCCCATTTTTTTTCCCCTCTTTTTGTTGGCGCTAATTATCGACCCTTTTGAGCATAGCTGTTTAAACTCACTTCCTCTCAAGTTTTCGGTGCTATTTTTAGAGTTGTAGAAGCTTTGAAAAAAATTTCAGGCTACTACTAACTGCTTTAAGCTTTTAGGGGGAAATTTAGCTGCTTCTACTCAGTTTAGTCGAATTTCAATCTGAGAAATTTTGATGTTATGTATAACCAAATATAGGAATGAATTTACCAAGGCAGTGTGTGGACTGACTAGGAGATTCTGTCACACTTTAACAAATGCATTCTTGTGTGTGTACGTATATATGTCTTGCTGTATGCATTGAGCAACAATATTGATTGTACAGGAGTGTGGTGAGCCGACTAGAAGCAAAGAGCTGGCGACATCAACTAGATTTCATCGCTTAGTGTACTCAGAGGTTAAATATTCGTTTTCATTCTGAACACCCTTGATAAATTACTTTATAATCAGATTTTATGAAACTAGTAATCATTTTCACCTTTCGATTAATTTCTTTTTTTTTTTTTAATTATTATCCACAAACGAAAATTTTTTTATGAAAGAATTGTATGGTTTTAATTTTTGATTCGTACATCGGCTGTCATGCTATATTTTTTAGCTAAGCATCAATTCAGGGTACTTTTGGCATCCTTGTGAAATATCAACACGAAACAGAAATTACGAGTGTTTTGTGGTTAACCTCATCATAAGAGATAAATGGCTATGGTTTGTGTCTTATTTTTCATTGGTTTTGTAGTCATTTCATTTCATAAACCATGATTAAACTTATTCCTGTACGCAAACATGTGCCTTTGTGAATTCCTAGTATTCAGATGTCGTGAAGTTTACCACATGTATGCCTATCTAACCGTACTTTCCATGGTATGCTCTGTCTACATTACTATCTTGTAAAGTATGTTAACTATGATCCAGACATTCAATTGTATCAGTTGCATCAAGAACACTTGTCACTTCATGAATAATCCTTATCGAATTGAGTGTCTTAGTTGCTGGTATTTGTTTTCTCACTCGATCATGTATATGCAGATAGAAGAGATTGGATGGGAGAATCTAGTGAGATTGGGAGGAGATCTAACATTTCTCAGTCTTCGTATCTTGTAAGATAATCTTGCTTATATTCTTTATTCTGCTGGTATTGCTTTACATATGGGAAAAAAGATCCAAGCTTCCTTTCCCCCATAGCTTCCTCCCTAAGGGCCAAAGGAAAAGAGGGGGGGGTTTGGAAATCTGTATACATTTGTTGCATTTATATAGTAAGAATGCATAGATACTTCATATTTATATTTTATATGTCATGTGGTAACGACCAAAGATATTTCATCTTAATAACGTCAAATAATCGCAATAATGTTGCCAAACATGATTGCCTAACATCTGAATAAGAATCATAACAATGGAAAGTTATGATATGTTCTCTTAAGTAAAACTCCTACTTTCCAGGCCATAAATTTTCCACATTAGTTCTGTATAGGTTCCTCCTTGAAGATTCTTATGCTTGTTGTCTACTAAATTTTTCTTTCTCAACTTTGAGGTTGTTGCATCTAATTGTTCGTAAATGTTTTTATTTGATTACTATCCACCTTGGTCCTTTTTTTTTTCTTTGCTGCTGGTTTTGTCACATGTGCACTCTTACTGTTTCTTTGGACTCGATGCTTATACATGCCAGAGATAAGAAGGGCAGAGTGCATTTACTGGAAGTACAATTGGACAAAACCTACCCGAAGTGCCCACCTTCCATTTCAGCAGTATGCTTTTTGTTTTTTTTAGTAATTAAATTTTCTTTCTTGGCCCTCAACTTAAAAATGGGTAATTTCTCAGGATGTGCCCTACATGTTTGATTTAGAATGGTCAACACACTCAAGGTTGAAAAATGTGGTGCAGCAGTATCAGGAGGTATTTGTTGCATGCTTTTTGGAAAAGAGTATAATAAGTTTTCCAGTTGCTTCTAATTTAATGAATGATCTTTATTGTTCTGTTGATCGGATTTGTGTTTACTGAAAAAATTCCAACAATTTATTTTATTAAGCATCTGGAGAAGCTTCAGGAATTCTGGTCTACTTTGGAGGATATTGAGAAAACTCTTTGGGTTGACCATAAGATGTCATCCTTGGCAGTGTCTTCTCGCCGGATCAATATAGGTGACTCATGTTGTTTATAACTAAAATGGTCATAGTGGATTGTCTTAGAGTGATAATACTAATCATTCTTGAACCTTTTACAGGGAATGATTGCTTCATCATCTTATCTATTAATTTCATTGATCCTAGATCTTTACCGGAGTGAGATTTCAGTGCAAATTAATAACTAGAATCATTACTTGGCCTTTTGTATTGTATGGTATGAATATCTTAAGTCAGGTTAGGATTCGTTTTGTAGGTTCAAGTCAACTTGTGGACATGATGAGAAGGAATTGGCAAAGAAACATCAACCAGTGGTATGATCATGCAACTTCCTTGAATCTGGATTTGAGTTTTGACTCCAGTATTTGAAAATACAAATGAAAAGTGTAGCAAAATTACTCAACAAAAGCTCCAGTCAAGCCCGCTAAGCGTCTTTTGGGCATTTCTTATATATAAAAGTGTTAGTCAAATTATGACTTTACTGATTTACGTAAGGAGAAGCATCCATTTTTCTTCATGTAATACTTGTTTATTTACTGGCTTAACACATAAAAGGTTGCTGATTCTTTTAGTGAAAGGGAATTTGATCACAGCCTCATATGGAAGGTTGGTACTTCACAGTATATGAATAGTGAATTGGTCTAATATTGTATCCTTGAGGTTTTATACGTTGGAAAAAGTGGACCAAAATATTCTCTATTACTATGAGAACAAAATCCGAGTCCTGTTGCGTTTAAAAATTATTTCATGCAAATGTTTTTTTTTTAATTATTGCACACCTAGGCTATTTCCTCTCTAAGAGTGAGTGATTATATCAATTTTCATGCATATTGTAGGTGTTCATCTAGACCTACTAATGTGCTTTGGCATTCTAGCGCCAAACAAAAAAAAAATTAAATTAAGGAACTCTGATTGATTGCACAGGAACAAGGATAGCCCGTTTCTTGAGAATCTTACTTGCCTTCTGGAGATTCAACTGCCAAGGTCCCCAGATGTCCAAAAGAATGAGCAGCAAGTTGAATGTGGAATTTGTTATGCTCAATGTCTTCCAGTTGGTAATGTTACAAAAGACATACTTCGTTTTTTGCGGACTTTATATTCTATTGACATGTAATAATTATGTAGATGAGGAGCTCGGAGACAAGAGCGGGAATGGAACTGACTACTTGTGCGAGAATGCCAATTGCCACAAGGGTTTCCATAGCATTTGTCTTGGTGACTGGTTGCGCTCAATCACCACAACAAGGCAGTACGTTGAGTTTCTTCCTCCAATCCCATTTCGTTATTGTACTAGTTAGGGTCCACTCATATTTACCCTTTTTGAGGTCATATATGTTTGATGTCCTTTGAAATTGACTTCATCCATTGAGTTTTAACTTCGTATCATGGGAGAAATCCATTTTGAAATTTCTATACAAGGACAAGAACATGAGAACTCTTATTTCCTCTTTTGTGGGGGGTAAACAGTGGTTTCCTTTATTTTTATCTTTTCTCTTGGGTTACAGTGGGTAGGTGGTTGGCGTGTAATAAACGGATCCTCTCAACTTCATGCCAAGAAAGATCGCAATAGCCAAGCAGATGTCCAAATTAGTCCTTTATTATGGAAACATACCCCACCCCCTGCACGTCCATTTGTAATAAGTTATCTTGTCGTCTACTTCCAAGCCAAAACTCTTTCAACTACCATTTTGATTAGTTCGAGTCAATCTGATCCAGACCTTCTCTTCTCTTCTTTTCTTTTCCTTTCAGTGCCAGGCTATGAACTGTGGTTTTGAGTGAAAAATTTTAGATGTGTTCCACTAGGATGTGACGATATTAAGAACATTTTATTAGCTGAGGAATTCTTAGAACACTCGGGCATTCTCAGTAATTTGTGTCACAAGTTTGATTTCTGTCATCTCATAGTCTACATTTGCTAACTGGGGCTGCCTTTTTCTGGTTACTTGACTAAAATTTGTGCGCGTACTTGCCATGCCAGGTCATTTAATGTTCTGTTTGGAAATTGTCCTTATTGCTCAGAGCCAGTTGCAGTGAAGATCAATACTGCGAAGCAATAAAACCTTTTATCCTTTTATTCCCCCATTAAAAGGGTATCCAGTTGATCTCTTTTGGTTAAAACGCTAGGAGATGTGAATACCCTGATTGGAAACTACATGTAATTGATCTTCTTTTTTTTTTTTTTTTTCAGGCAGCCATAGATACTACTTGCTCTTTTTTCCTTATCAATTGTTTTATTTGGCAATTTGACCTTGAAATTCGGTGAAATTTATCTTGATATATTCCGAAATAAGCTTAGTACAAAATCAATAATTGTACTTTCTGTTTCTTGTCACTCTGACCCTGTTGTATATGTACCGAAATTTGGTATGTGGCTTTTCCCCTCTCTCATTGTGCTTTGTCCCGGCCTTATCCATCTTTCTGCCTGGTGACTTGTTGACATGTTTAACCATTGATTAAGACTTCAAAAGCATTAGTGCAAAACCCTCTTCATGGATTGGTATTCCACTTAAGCCTTTGTGTTGCCTATAATCTACATATCTGAAATGCCTATCTCCATGTTCAAAAGATTACCGACTTTTTGAAATGATATTTTGAGTGTTTGTGTTTACAGCATTGTTAATATATGTATATACTTAGTTACATACCTTTCTTCTAAGCTTGATATATACCTTTCTTTAGGACTTTGGAGCACAGCCAATTATGTTTTTCCTCATCAGCTTGGTACTACTAATTGAACCAAGTTGGAACATGTATCTCATGTAACTAGGTTCTCTATCTATTTTGTGTCCATTCTCTATTCAACCAATCAAATATTTTGACACGTTAACTTATAAAACATTAAGATCTAAGCGGATCGGTTATTTTCTATTCAGTAACTGTTTTAATTTGAATGAAATATCAAATAATAATTGAAGTATCAGAAAATGAGAGGCATATAATGGAATATCTCATAACCAACAAAGACTCTTTAACACTGACTAAGTGATGGTACTTCACAAGATGGTCCCCTCATTCAACAACACAAGTCAAACAAGTTGAGAGAAAGAGGGTCCATAATTTTTAATGTTTTCTATCAATCCAGTTGGAATCTGGGGTCCCTTACTCTAATTCACCTGCCCACATTTTATTTCTCTTCTATAATCCTTCCAAATTTATCTGTTGTCCTCAAATTGGGGCAAAAATGTGGAAAGTATGCAACATTTTGTGACTAACATTACAACATTTTGTGACTAACATTACATTTTCCCTTTTAAATTTGGCCAATATGCTGCTCTAAGGTTGGATTTTTTTTTTTTCCTTTTAAATTTTTCAATGTAGCTGTTTATGCATAGATTTTCCATTAAATTCCAAATGTACTCCAAAAATGTTCTTTAAGCAATGCAACCATTGGCTGTGAGAGACTGAGCTCAGCAGCTTGCATAAATATAGAACAGACGTATTTCATGTCGTTTATGAACAGATCAATCCTACTCCTTGTGAGTTGAGCCGGATTGGTATTTAATGTTATAATGTAAGAATATATATATATATATATA
>JXTB01000001.1:4503731-4538834 GCA_002914805.1 Parasponia andersonii | reverse complement strand
GAAGGTGATGCTTTTTCCATTCACTCCTCCATCACCGCAGTCTAGAGAGCAGTCAATGAAGCTAACTGTGGGGCCCATTCTCGAGCCTCGAACCGTGAGAAGGGTCACGCGGATCGCACGTGATCCCGGCATCGGCATGTGGGTCTTCCGAGTTTAAGGCGGAATCCATCACTGACCCCAAACGGCTCAACCGGACAGACCTCAAGTCCATGACAGCTGGAGGTCCGAGGCCCCAAGGGTCTGCTGTCTGGGAACGCCGACCCTCGTCTCAACTGACACAGGGAACAGAAGCCCCAAGGATCGTCAGACCCCAAGTCCATGACAGCTGGCGGTCCGAGACCCCGAGGGTCTGCTGTCTGGGAACGCCGACCCTCGCCTCAACTGGCGCAGGGAACAGAAGCCCCAAGGGTCTTCAGACTGAATGCAATGGAAGACAGCCCCACGGCTCCGGACCCCGACAGGGCATTTAATGCGTTTCTGGGTAGGTGCGCGCGCAGGGACAAGCCGTCCTGACAGAACGGCGATGTGCCCAAATCTCGCCCCTGACGGATTGAAACGACAGGAGGCGACGGAAATCAGGCCGCGGTAGTACAGAAGAGGTCACAGAAATCTCGGTCCATGATGGTGTTAAGATCCGGGAGTGAAAGGTACTAAAGAATATATTATTTTTACTTTTCAAAAGATGGAGAAGAACACTGTTGATGATCAGAGGACTACATATATGAAAGCTGCGCTTTCGAAAAAAAGAACATGCAATCTAGAACACGAAAAAGAGATAAGTTTGTAAATTGATTTGATACACCTTTTTCCCTTGCTACCAAAAAATAACGCAAAGAAAAACCACTGACTTAAGCATCGGAGAGTCTTTGCAGGTGGCCATCCCCGCCTCTCTGATCTCGCTCGGAATTCAGGGATTTGCGAAGTAGCAAGGGCACGTGAACAGTTGGAGAATCCAGCATCAGCAGTTCATGACACGTGGACGACTGGTGTAAAATCCGCTCCAACACTAACCTCCTTAGCTTTGGCATAATGAAGAATTTAGCAGAGGAACTTGAAATTTTGAAATGTTTAAATGTACAATTCAAACCTCCAAAAGCTCCTNGTATGTATATACAAATATCAAATTTCAATAGCGATCATGTGCTACAAGATGGTGCATACTTTTCAAAGAATATCACACTTTACTTTGTCCTACCAAATCATTTCATTTAATTTGGCAACCTCTTAACTCTAAAGCCTTATTTATATGGGCGTCAGCAATTTATTCAGAAATTACTATGGGAGGAATTCTCAATAATGAGTGTTTTAGCAATGGATGTTGAGGAAATATGTATATAATTTAGATATCTATTTGGGCATGTGTGGCATCACTTTTAAAGATTTTTTTTAGGCTAAAAAAAGGGTAAAGGTGGCAATTTGAGTTACACGATTTTTTGCAGTTTAGAGTTGAAGAAAAAGAAAACAAACCGGAATTAGGTTGACCTACTTGATACAAATAAAAAGAAGAGGTCAGGTTTGAGTCAATCCGTGTGATCCAAAATTGACTCATTTGTCCCGCTAATAAAATATATAAATAATTAAATTATAAAAATATTTTTAATTTAACTTATTTGTGACTATTATTATAGATACTTTTACATATGTGTTTAGGATTATAATTCATTATTATATTTACAAATTACACTTAATTTATTTATTTTGGAATGAGACAATAATAGTCTAAAAAAAAAAAAAAAAGTAGAAAAAAATGGGTCACAAGCAGGTTGGAGGGCCGAAAGTGGGTTTGTGGGTCAAAATCAAGTTGTTGGTTAAGCATTCTTCATCTAAACAGGTTGAACAATTCGGGTTTGGATCCGAGTAGATCCGCTTTGAGAGCAGGTCAGGTTAGTTTGGTGTTTGTCTAACATCACGGGTCACGAGCCGAGTTCAGATTGATGTAGTTTATGTATATATTGGACTTTAACCCGACACGAACTTGATCTGTCGACACGAATTGCTACTCCTAAAAGATACTCAGATGAATTTCAGAAGATTTTCTTTTATTTAGAAGACCTTTTAATGAAGCATATAGAAGTATAGACTCATGATTAGGTTTTTTAAGATCTTCTAAAATTTTGAGTAAAATTTTTCCCAACAAACCTAGTAAGTAGTTGGTAAATTTAATTTACAAATCTGATATAATGTTTAAAAATAATATTTAAATGTTTAGTAAACTATAGATTATAACTGTTACCATAGTTCTCGAATTCTGCTTAAAATAGTAGTTATAACAATAACTTTCAAAATATGTTGACCATAGGTAAAAACTTAACAAACACCTCTCTCTCCTCATTTTTCTCTAACCGCTTTTAAATGCTAAAAATAGTCTTTAGAATCAATCCCAAATAAGGTCACTACAAGCATTAGTTTTCAACTTATGAGAATAGAATGGGGTGACTGATTAAAACTATTTTGGATGATTGCCACCGAGAAATAAGTTCCTTAATTAATGTACACAAGGTTGTAGTTAAATACAGATTATTTATAGGTAGAAATTATCTTAATCTAAAATAGTTGCTTATTACTAATAGCACAACTATAGTAGGAATACAACACACCATAGCAACCGACCCTTAGAATTAAGGTAAACTACTTCTAAGTACAAAATTTTGCAATCTATGAATTTGGTTTCTTAATTAATTTTCAATCTACTCCAAGCTAGCTAATTCTACTGATGGGGCACTCAATTTAAAAACTGCTAAAAACAATCTTAGCATATATTATTGTTAAAAAAGATTATGACACTTAAAAAGTTTGAATTCAAATGGTGGGATAGAAATGACCAAAATAATCATTAATTCGGCAATTGAAATCCACAAAGTTAATCTCAACTTTTTTTCTACCCAAAAAAAAAGTTAATCTCGACTAAAAAATTTCCCTGCCACTACGATTTTTTTAATATATATTTTAGGTAGTTTGGTTTTAGCTTTCAAGGCCTAAAATGAAGCTATTTTGGAGTGTGCTTAACTAAATTTATTAATCCGTAAAGGAAATAAGTAGAAAGAGAAATAACAAGAAAGAGAATAAAAGAGAATATAAAACAATGAATACGAAGTTTAAGATTCTTTTTCATATATAACTAATTCATATATAACTAATTAGTCATAAAAGGGAATATATTTCTCTTTTTCATATTCTATTTCCTCTTTATTATGATTGGTTAACATGTCAATTTAATGCTACTTTTTCTTTTTCTTTTTTTTTTTGAATAAAAGAAAATTTATTCCAATCAATAACGATCTAATACAAAGATAAAATTACAAAGGCACGATAACACTAAACAATCAACTAAACAATTGATTCTTACTAACAATAAAGAGTATAACTAAAACTCTGCCAAAATATACCTCTTTAATTTGCTCTTTTAAAATATCTTCCACTACCACCTAGGTTGGCTTATCTAACTGATGTGAAAATGAATGTTCCGTAAATATCAATATTCTACTAAAAAAAGGTTTTCTAGATTTGGATCATATTTGTACTATTAAATTCAGAAGAAAATAACAAGAAAACAAAACAAAAAAAGAAAAAATAAAACTCACACATATATAGAATCAAGTGGTAGAAAATCAGCACAGATTTAAATCTACTATATGTACTTTTAAACATATGGAAGAATTATTTAAACAAAAAAAACAAACATAAAAAGGGATAAAAAAAACCTTCCAGAGAGGAAGATAAGATCTCCCTCTTCGGTTATGTAGAAATCAAGGTAGAAGACCAATAAAAAGAGAAAAAAGAGCAGCTAGTTTTTTTTAAGTAAACAAAAAAAATTCTTAATGCTACTTTTTTATTACCTAAGGTGCCATTAGGTAATGCTTTTTTTTTTTTTAATTTAAACACAAAAATAAAAGTACTTTTTTCTATTTTGTTTTTTTGATTTTAAAAAATAAAAATATGTTTGCTAACAATATTTTTTGCTTTTTATTTTCTAAAATGAAAAATAAAAACATATTTGGTAACTAGTACTTTTCACTTTTAAAGTATAATAGGATATTGAGTATCGGAATCTTTGTCTAATTTTAGCGTTCTAAATTACGTCTAACGAATGAATCCATTCAATCTAGTTTTGGTGTCTAATATCCATTTATGATCCATTTCCTAGTTACCCGAACAAATGAGACATGTTAAAAATTTGAATAAAATCGATGAAGTTATAATTATAATTTGGCAATTTTAAACTTTAAATGACATGTCATAAATTTATTGGTTATTCATAATTTTTTTTTCAAGGAAATAATTTTATTAAACTTAAATAAGGGTTATAATAGCAAACCAAGCTACACGGAAGTTCTTACAATAATGAGAATATGAGATTCAAGAAATTGATTCATAGACTTGCAAAAATATTTTCAATGATCTTGGAAAAAAAACTCTATAAATAATGTATTCGAGCACTTTCGTTTCAATTTTTGACTATCCAAATTGATATTTACGATTACTTCACCAAAAAAAGTTTCTATAAAACTCGATCAACAATAGTAACAACTCTTCATATTTGAATTATAAATTATCCAAATTTAAATGGACATTCACCAAAAAATTTCTATATTTTTTTTTTGCCTAATTGGATTTAAATTATACTTTTTGATGAAATTTTTATTTATTTATTTATTTGAAAGTAGTCAAATGTCATCTGCTAAATAGTCAAAGTATCCCTTACAACCAAATAAGTTAATTTTTAAAAACGCAAAGTTATGTTCTAATGTGTATATATATATATGGTTGCCAATCCAATAGGTATTTTTTTTCTTTACCTATGAGTAGGTATTTTTTTTTTAGCCGTTAGATCACCATCTAATAGTGATCCAATGGCTATAACGAAGTGCACGAAAAGACGTGCATCATTAATGTTCTTTCTCTCTCTTACTTTTTACAATAAAAAAATGTGCATGCTAAATTTTCATTGGCCAAATTGATACCTATGCATAGGTAAAAAAAAAAATACCTACTGAATTGGTGCCCTATATATATATATATATATATATATATATATATTTTTATATATATATATATATTGGATACCAATTCAGTAGGTATTTTTTATTTTACCTATTCGTAAGTATTATTTTACCTAATTAAAATTAATCATGTATGTATTTTCATAATAAAAGTTGATTATGCATGTATTTTTATAGTAAAAGATGATAAGAAAAAAAATATTAAATAATAAATTTTTGTTTTTATTTTTTTTAACTACTTAAATTAAAACACTAACAAAAATCAAAATTATCACAAATCTACATTTGAGTGGGCTAAAAACATCATATATCTAGATTTAGGTGGACAACGACTCTCACAAGTAATAACAAATATGAGAAATTTTTTAAAAAAATGTAGAGCTTGCTAAACTCTTCAAAAATAGAGAGAAGAGAGAAGCTAGAGAGAACTAGAGAAAGAAATTAGTTGTCATTCATGAATTCGAACATGCATCAAAAAGACTTATTGGAATTAGTATATAGTTTTCAACATTTTATACCAAAAAAAAAAAGGAATAAGAAAATAGGAGACTTTCTATTCTCTTACACGACACAGGCCTCAATTTATCATGAATAATAAGTAATTTCAATTATTACCATATACATATGTATATCTTGAACTAAGCAACGACTTTTTCGGCTAAGCAAACGTTAAATATACAATTTTGAACCGCTAATATTGTTTACTCTTTTTTTCCCCTTAATTTTACAAATTTTTATATCTAGCTACTTCAATGAGTTAGGTACAATAAAATTTTACCAAACTACTTTTTCTTTCAAATATTATGATTTATTTTTTGAAATAAAACATAAGGCACATGCAAATTTTGAACAAATAATATACACACTATACACAGACATATGTTGCTTCCTTGTGCTTAAAGCTCTTGACACATGTTTAATTACAAAACACAAACCAAATCCTCAACTGAAATTGACGTTTAATTAAATTTACAGAGTGATAAGAGATTTTTTCTCAGCCATACACATCGAAACTTGTGACAAACTAACTTTACTATATGAACAACAAATTTAATCCAACCTATACCCAAGCTTAAAGACATTTTAGTCCTCTATTTTGATCCTAACTCAGTACGATCTAGTACAATGTTAAGGGTTATGTTTGACCCTAAAAAATTAGCTTGAAAAGACCGCAGCATCCTTTTGACCTTCTAAAAGTAGAAGTTCAACCGCATCATCAACCATACACGTGTCCTTACAAAAAAAATAAAAAACAGGTCATTTACGTGCACAACTCAAAGACCAAGAGTTTGTTATATTGTATACATATACACCGTCTAACTATTTCTCACCAAATTAAATGTTTTGCCTTTGGCAATTTCAAATTTCAATCTTAAATGTAAAAATAATAGTCCTATAGCAAACAAAAAAATAAATAAAAATGAAAGAAAATGGGTAATTTAATTAATACAAGAAAAATATAATAAGATAGTTGGTCGTAGTTGTTAAAATCTAGTAAACCCACATTTCGACCTACAAATGTCGATGTTGGGTAATCTATTGTATGCTTCATGATTATATTATGTTAATGTTAATGTATAATTCTTTTATGATCTCAGGGGATCTGTATATTTATGTCAATTACCATTAAATTTACTTCTTAAAACAGGTATTTTGATGTATTATAGTATGTTATTTAATTTAATATGCATTTTTATTTCTTCAGAATATAAAAGTAACCAAAAAATAAAACTTCAATTTTCATATCTCATAGAAAATGAAAATGAAAAAAATAAAATCCTTTTTAATATTAAAAGAGTAAAAGACACTGTTAAGCTATAAGTGTATAACAATTTAATTATACTAAAGATGATCATGATGACATTATTATATATTAACACATTTTATAAAATATAAAACTATTATTGGTAGTGCATGACGTCGTGGGGCTCCTTTCTTTTCTTTTCTTTTTTTTTTTTTTTTCTAGACCTCGTGGGGCTCCTTTCTTTTTGTTCTCTTGAATAGAAGGGTACTATTATCGCTCTTATTATTTAAAGAAATTATTAATTGTGATTAGGGAGAATAATAAATTAATATACTAAAAGGGACAGGTTGAAGAATGAGAATATGTATTGAGAAATTAATAAGGTGATACTTTCGTGTGGACGTGAAAAAGCAGGGAATGCGTAGAGCGCACTCCGCGTACCTGAGAAGGGAACCCACCACCACTAGCGGTTAACTTTCTTTTTTGAGTGTTACCGTACGCTTTTTTACGGCATTTCAACAAACACTTGGTGAACATCCTTTTCTCAAACTGATAAGTTACTCAAAAAAAGAAAAAAGAAAAAAAAAAGCTCTTAAAATAAGTAATATATATAAACTATAAAATGATTTTAAAACCTTATAAAATAAATAAATAAAGAGTAATATTAGGGTCACATTTTGTTAAAAAAAAAAAAACTATGTTTAATTGATGATACATTCATACACTAATTATATACATATTTATAAGGGATAAGAGTTTTGCGATCACAAAGTAAAATAATTATAATTGTAATGGTTGCAATTTTTTTTCCCCTGGATGGATTCTTTTTGAAACATGTGAGGACGTGTATTATGTAAATTTATCTATTTAAAATTTGTCTTTGAATATTATTTATTACGAAATCAGGCATCATATTATCATGTACTAGAATGGTAAGTAATAAATTTATCTCTAGTAACATGTTTATAGGGATTAATTTTTTCCAAGTTGACGTAAAAACATGCCACAATGAGTAATTTTATCACCATTTACAAATATAATTAGTAAAATTTGTGCAAAAAAAAAAGGGATCATTTCCTCCAAATTAATAATGCGAAAGCGAAACAAATGAGAGTGCGTAGCTTTGGTTACCATTTACACACATGATTAGCATAAAATAAACAAACAAATAAGAATGCAGAAAATGAAAATTTAGTTGTTTCTTTTGGTATGTTTCCAATAAATAATAAAAAAAAAGGATAATTTTGTTGCTATTAACAAATATGATTGATACAAATTTGTACAACCAATCTAAATATAAACCAAAACTTAGAAGGAATAGTAACAAATATGATTGTACAAATTTGTACAATCAATCTAAATAAAAACCAAAACTTGGAAGGAATAAAAAAATGAAAAATAATTACCCAAATAGAAAAAAGCAAATAAAAGAAAAAATATGAGTTCCATTCTCCAACTTTTTACTATCTCGGGAATTAATAATTAATTTGTTTTTCATTTATAGAAAAAGTTCTCATCGTACAATACGTGGCGTTATATTTCCCCACCACCCAGCAAACGACGTCAACTCAAACGGCGCCGCTGAAGCATTAAACGACAATAGTTGTAGACGGCGTTATTAAAGCCGTCTTAAACGACCTTTGCTCCACACAGTCTCTCTCCTGTCTCTCTTTTCTGCAACCAAAAGAGAGAAATAAGCAGCCAGTTCAGTATCTCTCTCTCTCTCTCTTTCCTCTCTCTCTCTAGCTCTCTCTCTCTCTCATCTCTCTCTCTCTCTTGGCGCCATACGCGTGGTTTTAGATCACGTCGGTTCCAGGCTTTCTGTGGTTTTACTCGGAGGAGGCTCGTTCAGTCATCGCCATGATAATCTGGTAACTGATTACAATTAATATATTCTTACTATTTATTATTATTGTATAGTTCTCTTTAATATATATATATATATATATATATATATATACGTGTATACATATACATACATATATATATAGGGTTTTCTTTTGGCCTTTTGTGCTTTCGGAAATTCGTTTGTGGGTTTGACTGAGAAATCTCTTTTCCGGGCATGGATTTCGGATCTCTTTGACCTCTGAAGTGTCTTTAATCTTTCTATTTTTAGGGTTTTATTGCTTTTTTGCTATGTGGGTTTGGTCTCACTCTTCTTAAGTTGAGCCAGATTGAATCGATATCCAGGTCCTTCTTGTAATTTCGTGCAATAATTTATTGGTGTTGTTAGGTTTTCTAGTGGGCTTGTTAGGTGGTCGGTACCAATATTTTCTTTGAAAATTTTCTAGTGTGTAAAGAAGTTGAAGTGTTATATGCTTTGTTTTTTCAAAGCAAGATGGTGGGTTTTATTTGACCGGAAATGTATGTGTTGACTATAGAATTGTATTGTTTCGTTCTGTTCTGTTCTGTTCTTATTGGATTTATTTACGAGTTCAACTCCAAATAGGAAGAGGAAGCGAGACCCGTGACTCATTTCGAATTGGGTTCTTTTTTTTTTTTTTTTTTTTCCCCTTCTTTTTTTGTTTGGAGAAATTGGGTTTTTTGTGATCGTATCATTGTTTGTTGTGAAGTAGAGATTTTGGTGATTTGAAGTTTATCATATGAATCATGTTGTTCGTCATCTGTATTGATGGTTTCGTTTTGTTATTGTAATTTCAGAGGAACTGGTTTTTGTGTGAGAGAATGCTGAGTAAGAGTTGAGGGTTTATGATTAGAGGTTTGATTCTGGTGTAATATTAGCATGGGGGCTGCTTGTTGTGTTGCTGTTAAGGAGAAGACTATAACAAATGGGTCAAATAGTGAAATCTTGCATCGAAATATTAGATGTTCACCAACGTGGAGCTTTCGATGGGATCATAGAGGGCGGGTTGCGGGTGAAGAGACTTCCATGGGTTGGCTTTCAGATGGAGTCAGTAGGAATGATGAGTCTGAAACTAAGTTTGAATCAGCATATGTATCGGAGCAAGGAAGTCCATTAGAACATTTTCGAAGGCGTACATCACAAAAGTCTTCGTTGTCTGAGGGAGCTGCTGGGCATCTGAGAACTCCTGCTTCAGGTAATTCCCAAAATGGCTGCTGTTTAACTATAACCATTAATGTTCCTTCTTTTTCTGAGTTTGACTGCATTTCTTTACCCGAGGCATGTCATTTCTAGCGTGGCATATGCTTATAACCAATTGAAAAACACAGAGGTTGCATCCAGTTGCCATACAACTATATGAATTTGAGTCAATATGGGGCATTAGAGCTGGTTCAAGGCTTTAGCCAATTGGACTAAGCTGGTTCAAGGCTTTAGCCAATTGGACTTTCTGAACTTTAAGATGACAAGGGTGAAGGTGAGGGAACTATGTTAAGTTACATAGGTGCCAACAGAAAGAATGTGTGATTCCATATTTGTTATTTGACCAAAAGCAATGCGTTTTTACATGATTGTGTTCGAGGTAAAAAGCTTTTGATCATATTTCACATTATTTGCATTGTCTTTTATCATGTGTTAATTTGTCTCGAATTTTCCCTGCATCGTATCATTTTTGTTAATCCTTATATAATTTATTACAGTACACCTCTGTTACTAGATATTATTAATTTTTCTGCTAGTGATATTGGGCTCCCAGTTGCCTCTTTTTTCCCACTTTGTGGTTTCCTTATCTGTGAAAACAGATCTTCCTTTGTTGGACTTTTGAATAATTTTAAGTTGGTAATTAAGTGTATTATAATTTCTTTGTGGTTCCGATGTTTTCAACTCTTCTCATGTTATGATGTGATGTTGTGATCTTATCTGAGAATTATTAAATTATATCTGTGGCAGATCAATCTATTAGGAGGAATGCATCAATGGATGCAAGTCTAGAACAGGTACATGTTATGCTGGTGAAGAGACCTTCCTGCTTTTCTTTTTCTTTTTATCTCTTGGACTTTGTGGTGTTTGTTATCCTTTACTTGTGTGTCTTTCCTCTGTGACATTTTTTGTTCAATCTTTGGTTTATTGTAGCCAAAGGAGTTTACTGAATCTCCGACAGTCTCATATCCATCTCCTGCAAAGTTATCAGTTTCATTGCCATCTACTTCATCCTTCACTGCATTGCCTTTGTCATCCCAAGGTCAAGTGCCTCCAGCCAACTCTACCCCTTTGAGGTGGCCTCGGCATTCCCCTGGTCATCAGTTGTCAAGGCAAGAATCTGACACCCAAATCCCAGGATTTAAGTCTCCAAATAGCTCCTCAGTTTCTGAAGAAAGGACAGCTCTTCCCTCGTGGAGTAATGAATCAACTAGGGGATCCCGAGGCGGGTCTTCAGATGGTTGGTCTATGCATGCCTTTTCTGAGCTCATGGCTAATTCCAATAGAGAAATGTGGTCTTTTGACAGTGAATCCTTTGGCGTTAATCGTGAGAAGATGACTAGAGCTAGTAGCCAAATTTTAGCTTCCCCTTCTGTCGATTTGCAGACTTGTGGTGTTTGCTCAAAGCTTTTGACTGAGAGATCTTTATGGAGCAGCCAGAAGATTATTGCTTGTAATGAGCTTTCTGTTGTTGCTGTCCTAATTTGTGGGCACGTTTATCATGCTGAATGTTTAGAGAATATGACCCCTGAAATTAACAAATATGACCCAGCTTGTCCAGTTTGTACTTTTGGGGAGAAACAGATGCATAAGATGTCCGAGAAAGCGCTAAAAGCTGAAATAGATTTGAAGGTTAGAAACAAGAGATCAAGGAACCGGGTTGTGGATCTTGATGGTGATACTGTTGTGTTTGACCACTCAAAAGGTAGTGGAGATCAAGGGCACGGTCCTAGAATGGCCTCCAGTTCCAGCATGAAAAGCTCTTTGGGAAAGCCATTTTTGAGGCGTCACTTCTCGTTTGGTTCAAAGAGTGCTCGAGCCTTGTCAGATAACCACCCTACCAGAAAGAAGGGCTTCTTCTGGGCAAAATCTAGCAAGATGTGAGCTTACTTAAAGCTTTTTGGGAGGTTAGCAGCTCTCTTTCCCTCACATATGTTACTTCCATCGGTAGTGAACACAGTAGTCGGTAGAGATTCTTGTTGCTTGGGATGATTAATAAATCCAACACGTGTCATATCTTGTGCCGTAATTAGTCCCCTCAGCTTTGTTGGGAACTGAGCTCAGTTGATAATCGATAAAGAAATTCTAGTATTGATCTTTATCTGCCATCTCAGTTGGTCAGGAGATTTTGAAAGAGTTCAGGACGGCATTCATTCATGGGTATTGTATGAAAAACTTCGCCTGCTTATAAACTCTCTGAATTCAACAGACTTAGCTTGTGGGTTTACACTGTAAAGAAGTTAAAAAAGAAACAAACAGGATTCTATAGAAGAAACAGTTCTTTATATAGGAGGGAAAAAAAAAAAAAATTGAAAAAATGAGAAGGGCAAAAGTAGATTTGAATCTCATTCATGTTCTGTATATAGTAATTTGTTTCATGCGCTGATGCATGCATGTTTTTATCAAATTGAACTTCTATATGTCTTGACATATGCTGAACTTGACCAAAGGGCTACATACCCCTTTGTGTGTGTTGTGTAGGGTATCTTTTTCTATAATGGCTACTAGGATTAATTTGGCAGAAATTGGAAAGTCGACATGTTTTTAGTTGTATGTAACTAGTAGTGATGCAACTCAAAAAGTCTCGAACTAGGTATATTCATACGAATCATACCTCTGGGCGTCTCATATGGGCGAGGCAGCCCAATTGGGGCCGTGGCCCGGCCCACTACAGTGGCCGTTTCGTGTTTGATACTTCTATTTCGTGCGTAAGGAATTTTTGTACTGATCGTATGTTATGTGCGGTTTGTATTTTTATTTACTATTTTAACTAACTTTAGTTATGGGTGATTTGCGATAAATATTGGGGGTTTTTAGACAAATACGTTAAAAATAGGTTCCTTTTTAGAAAATACGGAGAGGACCCAAAAACTTAAAAAATACGGTCATACGGCACTAAAAGTTAGAAAAATACGACCTAAAACTTTTTAAAAGACGACCTGGTGTAGCGATGCTGACGCGCGTCAAGCACAGTTTTTTTTTTTCTCTTTTTTTTTTAAAAAAAAAAAAAAGGACGTCAGACCCTTTTTTTTCTTTTTTATTCTTCATTTCTTTTTAAAGTACAGGTGCCCGTCAAAAAACGTGTTAGTGGCTGTTAGGGTACTGATACAATATTACATATTACTATCTTTTAATTCTATTAATTATTATTTATTTTACTTTTCTTTGTAGTTCAAATTATTTGTTTTTTCACTTTTCTTTTGAGTCTTTTTCAGCCATGTTTTTCTCCTTTTTCACGTTTTTCTTGCTGGTAATTTAATTTTTTATTTTATTTGTATGCTTATTTTTAGTTTAACAAATCAAAAATTTAATTACATTATCGCATATTCCTTCCCTATTTTTTTTTTTTGAGAGATCGCATATTCCTTCCGTATTTTTTTTTTTTGAGGGATTTTGGATCCTTTTTTGAAGTAGCTTATGTCATACTTCAAATAAAATTAATTCTAAAGTTCTTTTACATGACTTTATTTTTAATTTTTTAGATACGGCTACTAATTTAGTAAGATGCCTATAGCAACTATTTTTTTTCTACAGTAAGTAACATCTCAATTATTTTCCCATATCCAAGATACTAACAATATCATGATAAAATACCTATGGTTGCATAATAAGTAACACTTTAGTTCTCTTTCTGTGTCTTAGATACCAAAGGTATTGTGATAGGATACCTATATTGATGCAGTAAGTAATATCCAAAGTGTATTCCTATCTCTTGGATACGAAAAGTATCATGATACGATATTATGTCTGCATAATAAGTAACAACTCAACTCTCTTCTCGTCTTCTAGATACCAAAGGTATCATAATATGATACCCATGGTAATTTTTTTTCCACAATAAAAAATGTCAAACTACCGTTTGAATTTCCAAGATACCTATGGTAACTTTTTTTTAAAAAAAAAATTCTTCAAATACTACCTTTTTGAGATACCTAAAATATTTTTACTTTTGACAATATGGAACTCTAACTCCCATTTCAATACCCTGATACTATAAGTAGCAAAGTAGGATATATATGTGGCAACATCTTTTTTTTTTTTGGAAATGAAAAATACCAAACTACTCTTTGAATTTCTAAAATACCATAAATAATTTGGTTGGATACCGACGGTAAATTTTTTAAATTTGCTTGGATACTATAAGTATCATAGTAGGATACCTACAATATTACGCCTAATTTTTTTTAAAGCTTATTCCAATTTTTAATTTATAGTTTTCAATTTCGTAATTATTGTATCTATTAATCACTTTTTGTAGTCATAAGTCTTAATTTAATAACTTTCTATTTTTTTTGTGCTTTTTTTTTTTTAAGATTTTAGCACTTATAATTTTTTATAGAAATAAAAGAACCCTAAATTCACACTCCCATCTCCAAAATACTATAAGTAACATAATAGAACACCTAAGGTATTTTTTTTTTTCCTTTTCAATTTCCTCAGAAACCTAATTAATATGATAAGATACCTATGATAATCTTTCTTAATTTTTTTTCTCCCAATATATCATGATTATTATAGGTATCCTTGTAAGAGACCTATGATACTTTCAAGGATACTTATGGTAAATTTATCAATAAGGAACACTAAACATTCTTTCCAATTCACGAATACTAATATATTATAAGTATCATATAAGGATACTATGGATAAAAGTATCCTATAAGGACACTAATATATACTGTGAATAGTTACCAACATTGAAAAATTTTAATTAAGAAAGTGAATACTAATGGAGGGAAAAAAAAAGAAACAAAAGAAGAGAGAGAAAAAGAAGATAGCAAAAATGAAAATATAAAAAAATACTTGAGAGGGAAAAAAATGTTCTTTGGATCGATACCTTGGATACTATAAGTAATTTGGTAGGATAATTTAGCATCCTGGACCGATACTTTGGATACTGTAGGTAATTTAGTAGGATATTTTGGATACCATAGGTAATTTAGTAAGATATTTTAGTATCTTAGACGATACTTAGGATATCATTGATAATTTGATAGGATACCTCTATCTCCTGGACCAATACTTTTTTTTTTTTCCACTTTTTGAGACACTGATACTAAATTGTATAGGTAAAACCTAATTTCCCTTCCAATTTCATGGATAACATAGGTAATCTAGTGGAAATAATTAATTCTATACTAAAAATATTAAATTCTAACAAAAAAAATTGAAGTAAAAGAGGAAAAAAAACAAATTAAAAATAGTTAAAATGCAATTTTAGAAATAAAAAAAATAATTTGAAGGATTTTTTTTTAAGAATGACCAACTTCAAACTATTATCCCTACGTCATAGGCAAGCATCAATAACTAAAAGGGTGAATAATAATGAGTTGCCAAAAGCACATTAAGAATCTGGGATTTACTAAGACAAGAAGAAGTAATCAAAGAAAAAGTTATTTTAAAAAGATCTCAAAGAGAAAACTAAATTTTTATCCAATAGATGTTTAATTGAAAAAAAAAAAACAAAAGAAACATTCAAGGGGAAAAAAAAAATGACAAAGTAAAAACTAAACGACAAAATCCATTCCGTGAATGAAAAAAAAAACACTAGACGACAAAATATACTGTAAATAAAATATTAAAAAAATTTAAAAAAAAAAGGGAGTCAAGGTAATAATATAGTAATGCACTAGTAGCTACTTACTGCAAGTAAGGCCACGTGTAAGGCCAATTTTTGACACGGGACGGGAACTATAACTCTTTATGTCAGGCCGTAATTTTAAAAGGAAGGCCGTATTTTCATAAAAGTATTCTTCTGTACACGGTATATATAAAACTTAAAAGCCAAATCCTGTACCCTCCCTAATTTCTCCTAAATATTACGGATTTCCATTTTGAGCTTTAACTTAATAGAGATTTTGGGATAATATAAAATCTAAACTTTTAGAGGTCATATAACACGTTTTAACGGTCATGTGACTTTGAAATGAATTTTTAAGTTCAAGGACGTAGGTGCAATTAATGCTAAAACGAATGTGGAAATTGACAAATCCTCTTAATTACACTCAAAAACATGTATTAAGTTGAAGTAACTTATGGCATTTTAGTGTAATTTTCAGTTGTAATAGATAGCAACATCAATACAACAGTTACAACTGTGCTAACAAGTGTGGTGGTCAAGGAGTGTATGACTCGGGTTTGAGTCACCGCTTCTTTTGGAAGTCTATAGTAATTCACTTTGATAGGGATTCATTAATTAATTTGGTGAGTCTACCACATAAAGTTATAAGAATACAGCACTTCTAATATTACAATCTTCTTTATTTCAAAATGATAAAAAAAAACAAAAAAAAGCGACGTCTGTGCTTTTCTTTCAACTGTTAGTAGTGTTATTTCAATAATGATTGTAACTGTTTTTTAGGTGATAGTATGTTCACTATAATTTTAGGATTAGATGAAAAGCATTAGTAAAATTAATTCTTTAGCTCATTTATGTTGTCTTTGGACAAACTATTAGATTGATAACTTTTGTATAAACCTTCACAAAAAAAAAAATATGGTATCAAACAAAGCCTAATCTAAGTGCTCTACACAACCTACAGCCAAATTTATTTATAACATAACACTTGAAACAATCACTGCCACTCATCACAAGATATGCGTACAAATCTAAATAGGGTATGGCACTATTGATTTAACGTGCTTGGATCATATATCACGAGCAATGCTATCTAGCTATCATGATGTAAAGTGTAAATCACGATTTTATTTGGTTATAAAAACTAGTAATTGTCATGCTTACTTTGTACTATTGTCATAAAGTGATGTGTAGTTCACTTGGCTTATAAATCATAATCTTTCTGATCATGCGTTCCCGTACACATGGAAATATCAAATCGTTTGAGACCTTCTTTCTTACTCCATCAAAGATGAGTTACGGTATCAGATGTGACCATGGGACTATTTTCATGGATTGCAATTCTAAAAGGAATAATAAAAAAAATATTTTCTGAATTTTGATAAAATACCTAATTTATTCTTTTAGTTTTCAAAAATAACAAATATTATACCCTCAAAATAGTAAATCAGTATAAATTTCATCCACATGCCTAATTTAGTCAAAAATTAAGTAAAACTCCTTCTTGAAATGACCAAAATAACCTTACCAAACACAGTTAGAAAATGACCAAATTTCTTTAAAAAAAAGATTATTATAGGACTTTATTTTTACTAAATCTTCTTATTCTTACTCTTTTTTCTTTCTCTTATCACTAATATTTGTCGTATTTTTGGTTTTATTTGCCCTTTAGAGTGGAGATAATTTTATCTTTTTGATATAAAGATTATTATAGAACCTTGTTTTTACTAAATCTTCTCATTCTTACTTATCTTTTTCTCCCATCACTAATATTTGTCGTGTTTTTGGTTTTATTTGCTTGTTTATAATTTTAGAGTGAAGATAATTTTATCTTTTTATATATCAGTTTCGACCAAATTAGACGTAACGGTGACATTTATATTGATTTACTAATCGTAGGAGACAATTTTATTATTTACGAAAAGCAAAAGGATAAATTGGCATTTTATCAACATCCAGGTATACTTTTGTTATTATCCCATTCTAGAAAGAAAGTGTTCCTATGAATCTAGTACTATCCTCGTAAATTACACAGCATAACCGTTTTTTTTTTTTTTTTTAATTTTTTTTTTATTTCCCCTGTTTTTGCTTGATCCTTTTTTCTCAATCCCGTGTTTGCTTAATGAAAATGTAAAATTTCGTATCACAACAAAATGGGCTCGTGGAACGGTTACAAGCTACCTTGCTAACCATAGAGTAGTGACTTGAATCATAAGGTAACATTCTTAAGTCACGGAGTACAAAGCTTTATAACTCATATATTGCTATCCTAGCTAGCCAAATTTGTCCACGCGTACATACAAACTCCCAGCTAAGTGCTTATCTAGTATCTATATGTTTATCATGATCCTTTCCTTGTCCAACGTTACCTAACACGTGTGCACTCTCTCGTCTAACGTGGCATCCCCACGGTGGCTTCATCTGCACCCCCGCAATGACACGTGTGATGTAACGCTTACATGCATGAAAACACTCTCTCTCATTCCACCGTTGCGCCCTTTAAAGATATACTCTAGTAATTATATATATCTCCCCTTCTTCAAGATCTGCTCAAAACCGACAAGAACGAAAATATGGCCGATTTACGTGACGAGTACGGTAACCCAATCCAGCTGACGGACGAGTATGGAAACCCGGTTCGTCTGACGGATGAGCACGGCAATCCCATGCACCTCAGCGGTGTCGCCGTCACCACCGAAACCGGCGCCGAGTTTACCAAGAGTACTACTAGTACTACTGATGATCCCTGGCCAGTGGTTAGTCCCGAGGAGCAACGGCAAGTGGATCAGGAGGAGAAGCGGCGTGAGGAGCAAGAGCGGCNTCATAAATTTTGCACTATATGTCATAATTAATATGATTGTTTTTTTTTTTTGAGTAATAATTTTGAAATATTGTCCGAGTTCTAGTTAATTTCTTTTATTTCAAGCTCCTTATAAATTAGGTTGATAGGATAGTCCAAAGCTTATTCGACTTTTAGCGGTTTTTTAAGTGTCAAAATTTTTAATTAAGTTTCATATAAGATCTAGCTATAGGGATGGACGATGGTTGGTTAGTTATTAACAAGTTTCGAAGGTAGATAAGATAATATATATATACACACACACATAATATATAAATATATATATATATATATATATATATATATTTATCTAGGGACGTCAATTTTTCACGTAAAATATTTTGGACGAAATGATGTCGGGGATGTTTTAATCATTAGTTAAAATAGTGTGGTCTCACCTGAAATTGATATAGATAGCGTGTCATATGTATATTAAATTTTTAATAATTAGGTTACTAATTATGCGATTTGATTAAGATGTAATTTTGACGTTTTTTTAGCTCTTGTAACCAAAACTATCGATTTTTTTTTTTGGTTGTGTTATATACTATAATATATATTTGGTTATGATTTTGTTAATTATTTGTACGTAAGTATAAAGTATATAGTTGAAATAATTAATGGTGTGATGGTGATTGTAGTCGTCTGAGGATGATGGACAAGGTGGGAGAAGGAAGAAGAAAGGGTTGCGGACAAAAATAAAGGAGAAGCTGATTGGTTCTGGGAAGCACAAGCACGACGAGACCGAGACCACGGCCACTACTACTACTACTACTACTACCACTAGTCATGAACCCACTCAAGATCCTCAACATGAACACCATGAAAAGAAAAGCGTCATGGAAAAGATCAAGGAAAAGCTTCCTGGCCATCATTCCCACTCCCACAACCACAACAACCAAGCCCAAACAAGTTAATCAATCACAATTGCCCGGTTGTTAAATTTGTGATGTGTCTATATATAAATAATTTGTACGGTGTCACAGTGATCATTTGGGTTTTAGTTTGTAGTGTCAATGTGGGATGTGCTCTCATCTTTATGTGTCCGTTTTGTTAATTTGTTGTTTTAAATGTATCTTTTAATGCTTATCACAAAGTAAGAATAAAGATATTGTGGTTTGTTTCTAAAATTAGATGAATGTTTAATGTGCTGCTTAGTTTCCAACAAAAATTAATAACATGGAGTAGTTATTATCCGGTATATTTTCTTGGTTTGGTCGAATATTAGCTTGTGGCCACTTTTCGAGTTGTTCTTGGAACACTATTCGCACTAATGTACCATGCATTTTAAATCACATATTCTTTTGTTTGAGGGAATTAATCAATTACATATTTTGTCAAGGTAGGATCACTCATTAATTTTGGAACAAAAAATATATTACCAAATGATGTACTTGTGAATAAAAATATATTATCAAATTATCTGTGAACTTTATTTATTTAGAGAAATTCTAGTGTGAGGGGGGCACTTATGGGGTGGATTCTAATTGATTTTATTACTTTTTATTCTAATTGATTTTATTAGTTAAAAACTAAGAATGTGGATTCTAATTAATTTTATTGGTTAAAAAGTAAGAATTATAATATTTCTTCGTTATGAAGTTCACTACACTTTATTTTTAAACAACCACTATTATTGTATATCGAGAGATAAAAAAAGTTGAAAAATAAAGCAAATAAAATGAATAACCACCATTGTTTTTATCTATATAGCATAGAGTGGCTGAATTTTGCTTAATCTCTTAAAACGTTTTCCTTCCCGAAAGATCCATCTGAATCTAAAATTCTTTTTTTTTTTTCTCCTTTAATTTTATTTTTTATTTCATATAGAATGTATAAAGAGGTTGCGGCTCACACTTATCAAAAAAGGAAAAAAATAACAAAACAAAGTAAAAAATAATTTTATGCAGATCATGAAATACGTACTTTTTTCTAATTCTCTTAAACTAGTGTTGATATTTCATGTCAGTCATCGAACATCCGGTTGGCCTAAACAATAACCGTTCCACACTTTTTAAACAATGTGACTTTTTTTTTGCTTTTGTGCCTTTTCCTTTCCTGTAAAAATACAAATTATAATCTGAAAATGAATATAGCGTAACCCTAAGAGGAATTTTGTCCCTAATTTATGAGTATTTGGTCTTTCAACTTTTGATTCTGACAATAAAGTCCTCTAACTTTTATTATATTAGCAAAAGCACCAAAATTGAACGCAACAAATTTTTGACAGAATAGAACATGAAGGTACCGTGAGCACATTGCAAAAGATTCCAAGGAGGGAAAAAAAAAAAAAGCCCAAAAGAATAAAAACTGAAAAATACATATGAAGTCTATAGCAAGAACCATAAAACAAAATCCTCAATCAAATAACCCAGAATAAATTTTTTGAAATTAGACCACGAAACTTTTGAACAAAACTATGGGTTTTGAAGTCCAGAGATTAAAACTTTGATGTTGACATAAATATAGAAATGGACCGGATTGAATACTATAAATCCATAAACTCTTAAAAATAAAGAGGAATTGAACTCCACTAATCCAAAATTAAATCTTACCAGGAAAAAGTGGATGAACTTGACTAGCCGAAGTCAATAATTTAAGATGTGTAGAAAATTAAAAACATTAATTATTTGACTTCAAAATTTTTATTACTCTAACATATACGTACTTGAATTACATGCCTAGAAATATCAGAATTGGCTTATTAATGTCACTATTGACTTGAATCCACAAATGACTAATTCAAAGAAAATCCCATTAGGCTGAGACATTTAGTTCATGAAAGATTAGAGGAATTTGACTTGAAGATGCTCTTCCTTGATGCTCTTCTTCTTCTTCTTCTCTATAGTTGCAGTGAGTGGAAAGGAGAAGCCTCCACCGCCGGCAATGCTCTCAAAAACGCCATTTGCTTAGAAAAATAGTCCTATTTTTTTTTTTAAGGCTATGTTTGGTAAAGAGAAAAAAAAAATTAACACGGAAAGTAAGTATATAGGATGGAAAAGAAATGTTTTTCTTTCATGGTTGTTTAGTACGTAAGGATGAAAAAAAATTACTTTATTTTAAAATAATTATTTTGTCTTTATTGTTAAAATTTTAAAATTAATGTATAAAATTATTTTAGTAAATTCACTTTCATGTATTAATAAAAAAAATTTCTTCTCCTTTTCACCTCATTTCTCAGAAGAAATTTTTTGTGTGAGACTCATTACTCTTTTCTCTCCCTTTTTCTTTCTCTTTTTCTCTTATCTTCTCTTTTCTCTCCTACTAAACAATCCAATTTCTTTATTTTCATCCACTTTTTCCTTAAACTTTTTCATTCTTCTCCCTTTTTTTTTTTCCTACCAAACATGGCCTTAGTTGTCTCTTGTCTGATTTCAACTGCTTGTAGGTGTAGACGTAGATTATAGGTGTTACCTGAGGAGGGGGAAAATAAAAAAGCCACAATTAACACTGTAAATGGAAAAGTTACAGAAGTTGACTTCTACATTTGCTACGTGGCGAAACTATATCCTTTTATTTACTTCCCTAATGCCAGGGAAGATTTTTTGTTTCCCTATTTAGAATTCCCCAAAAAATAAAACTATATTGCTGTGTAAGTTTTTGTTGCAAAAAAGTCGGGAGTGTTCCTAATATCTTTTTTTATATAAACGGATTCCATAAAAAAATATTATTAATCGAAATAAAAAATTCCAATATAAATATAAGGATTATAATTTCAAACTCCTCAAAGAAAATAGGCGAAAAATAGATCACAAACACAATTACGAACAAATGTATGGTGGGTTACTCTAATTCTTTAAGAGAAAGAGATAAAAATGATTATCAGTAATTTATTGTCTTCAATATTTGCTCCTAACTACATTTCTTAATAGGATAGACTATATGAGACTAGCACCAATTGAGATCTATACCAGTAAAAAAGAAAAGAAAACAAAAATTGGTCACTAAATAGATCTAAATTTGAGAAAAAAAAATCTCACATTTAAGATCTAGACCGAACTAAAATCCATACAAAAAGTAGTAGTACAAATTAAATCTAAATCTAAACTTATAAAAATTGAAAACGAAAAGGAAAAAAAAGCAAAAAAGAGAAAAAAAAAAGAAAATAACGAGGAGAGGAGGTTAGAAAAAGAAAAAGAGAATGAAACACCGTCTGTGGCCTCCAAATAGCCTCCAAATAGGACATGTCGTCCTTTTTTGTTAGGTGAAAATACAAGTAAAGAGAGAGACTAATTTTTTTTTATTCTTTTTGAGATGCTGTGGAGTGTTCCTAATATTGTTCATGTCATTTGTCATAATTACCTCGTCCAACTTTGAATTAGAAAATGACAAAAACGTGTCAATATAAAGAATTCAATGCTTCATCAAAGAATTGCTTGAACCTTCGTCATTACAGTTTTTGAAGCATAATCGCTACTTCTGTTATTAAATGAATTTTTAAAAAAAGTTTCAGAATTTAAAACATGTATAGAGATTGTATTCAGAATTGAATAAGGTATTTCATTCGCACGTTACATGAATTGAAAAAAATTATTGACTCTCCATGACGTAAAAATTGATATTACCCTACTATTATGTTTAAATTGTAACAAAAGAATGCCATAGGTTGTTCAAAACTGAAACAAAAATATAAAAATTCCAAAGTGATAGAATGAGACTAATTAGTTCAAGATAAAAGTGAAAACAAACTACTAATTAAAGGCTTCTTTGCAAAAGGACCAATTTTAAATAGTCCGTCTAGTTCTTTTTTAATAATATTATTGCAAAATTAGTCATTGTCGAATACAACTTTGACACTAATAAACAATACTAAATAATACTTAACAATATTGTGATTGCTCGAACCTCATGCATGAGTTGGGCATAAAACTAATAGGTAATTGTTTTACAGCTTAAGATGCTAGGCTTTTAACTGAATTTGCTAAATGGAAAAATTGACCATTAATTTAGCAAATTGTCCTAAATATTAAGTTTTGTCTATTGTTGGAACTTCAAACGACATGTAGTTGTTTCAGTTGCTAAGTTACAATTGTCAGAAAACCCACGTCATTTCTAATCATAGTGTGGTTGTCGTTTTGAACATGTCGTTTGTATTTTTTTATGTCGTTTCTCTTCCCATGTACCTGCCGTCTCGCTTCTCAGCAAAAGCTACGCAGTGCCCCCAGACACACACACACACGCACACAGACACACAGACTCTCTCTCCTCTCGGCCATGCTCACGCGGTGCCTCTCTCAGACGACGACCCAAACAGTCCAATACTTCCCCAACATTTCATCTCCAGCTTCCATTGGCGTTTGCAGAGCTTCAGTTCTCAGTTTCTCCCATACCAGAGGAGGCTTCCGTCTCCCCTCGCTCACTCCGCGACCCAACTTCTCCATGTCCCGCGATTCCAAGCTCTCCGATGGCGTCGGAGCCCTTTCTCAGGGTCTCGATGTTATTCAAGAACTCGATCGCTTCGTTGAGGTCGCCAACGCGGCCGCTGACGCCTCCGGGGTTGTGCTTCGCAAGTACTTCCGCAGCAAGTTCGAGATTCTCGATAAGGAAGATTTGAGTAAGTTTCTGTTTGGTTGCTGAGAAAGTGGAATGTGGAAATTTGATATGTATGGTCAAATGGGTCTGAGAATTTATCTTCAATTTGAGTCAAATGATAACTAAATGAGCTGTTTACTGCAAATCCAGTGGTTAAGTACTGTTTTCTTTGTAGGCTTTGTTGTTTGCTGAGAAAGTAGAATGTAGACATTTCGTTTGAATGCTCAAAAGGGTCTGAGAATTTCTCTTCAATTTGAGTCAAATGATGATAAAATGATAACCGTGTGATCTTTTTATTTATTTATTTTTGGGTGGTGCAAAAAGGAGAAAGCTTTGTTTGAGGGAGTTGGAAATGATGATCTTCTGGTGCAAATCCTCTGGATTGAGTTTTGTTTTTGTCTGTAGGCTCTGTTTAGTTACTAGGAATTTTTTTGAGTTGAAAGGAGAAAGCTTGATTCGAGTGATTTGGATAAGATGAGATTTGGATGCAAAACTTTTGAATTGAACTGTCAGCATCCAATTTGGTTTACGGAGAAAATGCAAGACGAAAAAAAGCAGTGTTTATGTTATAAACTTTTTGGCTTGTTTTCTTTTCTGATATTTTTTGGGTTTCATATGAGTAATGAACCAAAGTGATGTAGCGGTTGACTTGAAGTTACAGGTTTTGGTTTGGCTTTCTTGAGTGCTAACATGCTCTATATACGGAATGTGAAAATTGAGAAGAACATGAAGCTAAAGTAAGATCATTGTATTTTTGAGAGAATATACGCAAGTTAAATGGGTTTAGTAGGTACTATAGTTCCATTTGATTCCTGGTTAAACGGAGAAAATAGGGGGCGGATGGATTTCTTACTTTCTATATGTTTTGTACTTAATTGCTTCAAAATCGAGGTCAATCACATTGTTCAAATGAAATATCTATTTGCGAAGTGGGTTTAGTGTCTTATCAGATGTTCTATTTGGTTTCTTGCAGGTCCTGTCACTATTGCAGATCAAACAGCCGAGGAATCTATGGTACCTATTATTTTGGAAAAATTTCCTTCTCATGCTATGTAAGTAATGCTTGTGAAATTGATACTTTTTACTTGGTGTTTATTCAGACATTGTGGGAACCACCCTTCCAATTTAAGGTTTTATATAGTAACTGTGACATAATTTGGCTATTTTAGGTCCTAGCCATGTTCGAGTTTGTGTGCCAATATTGTTTTGGTCCTCATATCTATCTCATACTAGTCATGATTTTAGGTCCTATTCTCTCCTAGATTTCCTGTTGCAACCAAATGTAGACACAAGTGAAATATTGAAGTGTCTGAATGTTGAATGTTATATGTAAAATCATCAAGTTTCATTTTTCAGTTGTTATTGCTGAAAGTATTGATGGAGTTGGAATTGCAGTTTCGGTGAAGAGAAGGGATGGAGGTGCAGAGAGAAGGACACAGAGTATGTATGGGTTTTGGATCCAATAGATGGCACAAAGAGTTTTATAACTGGTAAATATATACCGTGTCTTCTTAAATTGTTTGTGCCTGGCCTAAGCTCGATAAAATTCCATATCATTGAATCTACACTTTTAAATGTTTCAGGAAAACCTGTCTTTGGTACTCTCATTGCTCTGCTACATAAGGGTAAACCAGTAAGAATCACCTGCTACCTGGTTGTATGCACAAAATGAAGAATAATGTATTTTCACAGTGAACAATAGGATTGAGGGATATGTTTTAACAAAAAAGATGTGATAATTAATCCATAGAAACGACAAACAAATTTTTATTTCTATTATCTCAAATTTCTGTAAAAAGATGCTGAAGTGTACGAAGAAGAAGGTAAATGGCAAGATTGCTTTAGTCAGTAACCAGTATCATTAGGTAGTTCACTATTTCCGTTGTGTTCACCATTCTTGAAGTAAAAGATCTAAACTCTGACCTCCATTTCATGAGAGGACAATAGCAAACAAAGTTTAAAAAGTTTGAATAGCTGCATAAAGTTTGCTTCAACTTATGAACTTGTATGTTTCTTTTAGTAATGATAAGTTTCTTTTTTGTCCCTCCAGATTCTTGGCATAATTGATCAGCCTGTTTTAAGAGAAAGATGGATTGGGATAAGTGGGAGAAAAACTACACTAAATGGACAAGAAGTGTCCACACGCTCTGGCGCAAATCTGTCACAAGCATATCTGTATGTTTTGCTCTGCTCTCTCCAAAATTGCTCTCTTTAAAACTAGAGGTTGTAATGCATCAAGTGATCACTATGTCCAAGGTTGGCAACTTGATGGAAAGAAAGTGTAACACTGACCTAATTTCCAAGGTTGGCAACTTGATGGCAAGAAAGTGTAACACTGACCTATAGATTCAGTGAGTTACGGATTAACCTGGTTTACTTTCTCATCTTCTTTCCCTTTTCCCTGATTATAGGTACACTACAAGTCCTCATCTATTCGATGAAAAGGCAAAAGTAGCATTTACTCGCGTGAGAAATAAGGTAATGAAAAGCAAAAGAACCTTTTATTTGTGTGCTAGAAATTAGGTCTGTCTGTGTTTTCTTTTTGAAGGAAGAGGTGTCTTGGTTTTAAGCAGCACTATTAGGAAATATTCTGATACAATCTTGCTGTAATTGATCTGTTGTTATATGTCTCTCATACAAAATTAAGTACCGGACTCCAAAAGTAAGTTTCCTGGACAACTGCAAACAAAACACATACACACTCAAATATGATTGTCTTGTTAGATTGCCTTGAAGTTTTTATTGAATTGTTGTCTTCTACTCAAAGCTTCATTTTCTCATTACTTCTGTCATGTACAGGTAAAAGTACCATTATATGGATGTGACTGCTATGCTTATGCCCTTTTGGCATCTGGACATGTGGATCTTGTCGTTGAATCCGGTCTCAAGGTAAGCCGGTGTAAATTGGATTGTTGATATGACAAACACATTTTGACTTACCCTGGAAATGTTTGCTAATTGGACTAGCTTTCAACCCATACAGGACAAGGGCAAACTTTACAGGAATAATTGGCATGCATGACTCAAGTTTCATAGTCTTACCTTCATTTTTACTCTCTTTTTTTAATTGAAGCTATAGCTGAATTGGATTAATGTTTCCTAATATTGCTCGACTGTAGATTTCCTTCAGTTGTAGCGGCAAGAATAACATTTTTTTGCAATTATATGCCTTCAGGTTGCCATGGATTGGATAACTTACGTAAACATGCGATATACCTCTAGTTTCAGGCTCTAGTCATATGTACAAAAAAGAAAAGCCATTGAATGGGCTTCTTTGTTACTTATAATAATAATGGTCTTAATGCTCAGTGATACAGGCCTTCTAGTGAAAGATCCTTTCCTTCTATTAAGTTAAAGGCAAGCGAAAAAGACTTGATATAATCACGTTGCACTATTCTTCTTTTCAGCCATACGATTTTCTTGCACTCATACCGGTGATCGAAGGTGCTGGAGGTGTCATAACTGATTGGAAAGGAGAACAGCTTCATTGGGAGGCTTCTCCAAACTCGCGTGCAACAAGTATGCATACTTCAGAGTGAACTTTATTCGTTTTAATTCGACTTTATCTCATCATTTACCTTATTTAGACACATTGCCGAACTGAATCATATATTTTACAGAAATTATGAACCACCGTTAGGCATTCGAATGTATTTTAGATAAGCTGATCGATCACTTTGTTGGTTCAATTTTCAGCTTTTAACGTAGTGGCAGCTGGGGATCGATGGATTCACCAGCAAGCTCTGGAGACACTACAGTGGCAATGAGGTTCAAAGTGAGCCGAATACAATTCTTCAGCCTCTTTTCATGTAGCAATACTTGGAAGACATGTCAGGGAGCTTTGCTGTATTGATTCAGAATAAACCAAATGCACGAGATTAACTTAGGAGGGGCTGAACAAATTCTCTTTGTAACATCATACACCATGTAACAATTTGCAACGCGATGTTTATCTTGTTTCCCTGTTAAAATATTGAGAAAATATACTCCTTTCGAATAACTTTTCTTTCTGGCTTTTACGTCTTCCGAATATTATTATTATTCTGACCCGAAATACAGTCAAGAATCCAAATAATTGTATATGTTGTTGAGAAGCAGAGTGCAGTGCTGTCTCTTTCCAACTAGTCGTATTTTCAGGAAAAAAAAAAAAAAACAAGAAGCACTTTCCCTAAGAACACCACATTCCTAACATCATTTGCTGTTGCACCAAATTGACATCCCTATGTATTCGGTTATAAGAGGTATGCTACCATGTAACAAATTGCACTTAAAACACGTCTAGCGCTTGCAAAACATGCTTCTGAGGGTGAAAGAAATAATTGGGATGGATGGTTACTTGTAGCATTCAACTTGGCTCCGTTTGTAATGTTTTTTCTAAATGGAAAAATGTAATGTTTTTTTTAAAGGCCTATAAAATTTTTTACTAATTAATGTGTTGATATTCCATATACTAAAATATAACATCGAATCAAATTCTTATTTTTTTTTAAAAAAAATTATTATTTTTTTTGTTACAATTCAAACGATAGAAAATGAAATCTCTCAATTTCATTTTTTTTTTTTTTTTTTCAAAAATCCAAATTCTAAACGGAATAGAAAAGTGGGAGAAAAAAATCATCAGAAAAAAGAATCATTAGTTTGGATGTGTCGGAAATTTAACATTGATAAACGTGTACTACGACTCGGGCGCATATTTTTAAACCTTTTCATTGTGAGGTCGATCAGCCTCATCAAATTTTTTTTAAACAATATTCAATTAGAAATAAGAAAACACAACTGGGATCTTGACAATTTATGTAGCTGAACGCCTGAACCACACTAATAACCAGAAAGAGAACATTGTGAACTGTTTATCCATGAATAAAACCACGATTTTGTGGCACATTTGTGGAAGAAAATGTATTGCATCACCACCATCTCCGTCTTTTGGTTGTAAAAAGAATGGGGAATCAAACTGCCACCGATTAGAGTTCCACTTTTTAATCAATTTTTCTGCAGATAAAACTTCGGTTTCATTCCTTTCCAAAATCAGTATTGTAATGAGCACTGGATTCAAGTTTCTTGGCTTCATTCAATTTACGTACGGCCTGAAATATCAGCCAAAAGCATGTGTTAAAATCTTATGGAGATAACACTTTAAAAAGAACAACACGCAAGGAAACTGAAATGCAATAGCATAAACAAACTAGGGGAAGGGGACAACACAAGTAACGCATATTTCTTCATAAGCATAGCGAAGCATTTATCTGATTTCAGAAAAACCGGGGAAGGGGGAAGGCGGGGCCAGGGGTTGGATGTGCGTGACGATGGAGTGACAATTTTCCATCCTCATACGAGTCTTATGACATCTATATTAACAATTTGATTCCACTTATTAGTCAAGATGCTTGCTTTAACTTCTGTGCTCGAAACATAACAAATAATACCATAACCTTGAACCAGACATCTATGGTCCAATCACCCACAAAAAATGTCTGCTAAACCAAAAGCATCCCCAATGATTCCGCACTAATTAATTATAGATGGACCAATATATGAATAACAACTTCTAGACGCAGCACTATGCCCCCACTATTTAGGCCTAACATGACAAATGCCCCTGCTACAGTTCTAGAAAGATGATCCATAGGACTGTCTTTATTTTTCAGGGAGTTAAAATTCAAGTTAACCGTGTTCATTACTCTACCTTCATGAAATCCTCATGGATGACATAATCCCTCTCAGCACGAATTGCAGACATCCCAGCTTCAGTGCAAATATTTCGAAGATCAGCCCCATTAAATCCCTGAAACAAAAAGATAAATACAATCAGTCAAAAGAAAAAAATCACTGCTTCAATTTTAGACAAGCATCTCATGCTCACCTCAGCAAGCTTCACAACTGCTTCATAGTCAATTTCTCCATGTTTGGCAATGCCAGCAGCATGTATCTTCAAAATTTCCATTCTAGACTGTTCATTGGGTAATGGAATCTCTATTTTGCGGTCGAGTCTCCCAGGACGAAGAAGTGCAGGATCCAGAACATCAGGTCTATTTGTTGCCATGATCATTTTGACCTAAGGCATCCACCAAAAACAAGATTAAGCACTAAAAAAAAAACATGAATATCTTAAGTCCCCATGCTAGAATGCCCAAATATAACCATACCAGAATGTTTGTAATGTTTACCCAGGGTAAAAAAAAAAATCAGGTTTCGTTTAAACAAAGGGGAAACAAAAAAAAAAGCCAATATATACCTTCCCAAGCTGGTCAAAGCCATCTAGTTGATTAAGCAACTCCATAAGAGTTCTCTGAATTTCACGGTCTGCACTAGTCCCTTCACTAAATCGGCGCCCACCAATAGCGTCGATCTCATCCATAAAAATGATACAAGGCTATACAAGGAGGAGAAAGAATATACGATACATGCTTTTAAGTGCAGGTATACAACGTCAAAAGGCATAACAGAATTCAAGCTCTTACCTGGTGATCACGGGCATAGCCAAACATCTCCCTTATCAGTCTTGCACTTTCACCAATATACTTATCAATGATGGCACTGGCTACAACCTAGATTCCCATACAAACACATCAGGCAACTTGATGTGCGTAGTAAACTAATCTTCCATTAATGGAAAAATTAGAAGATACATTTTAACAAGCATAGAACCAAGAAGGAAGACCAACCTTTAAAAAGTTAGCATCTATATTGCTAGCAATTGCTCTGGCTNGAAAACAGAAAAATCCTGTTATCACAAGATTCTTTTTCTCTAAACTGCTAAGGAAAGGAGAACAACATTTTAGATTATGAGCGCCCAATCAACAAGATCCTGATTCATGATTGAAATTTACCTTTGGAGGTTTGATTCCTACTCTGAGGAAGAGCTCAGGATTCATAAGAGGGAGCTCTATAGATTCCCTAAGCTCTCGAATCTGATCTGATAGTCCACCCACAGCAGAGTAGCTAACATTACCAGGATCTTCATGAAGCATATTATATACAACGGGATCCACCTGTGGAACAAAGTTTAAGAACCATAAGTTCAAAAGGATTATTCGTCACATGATACAGAATGAATCAAAAATAACCAAAAATGTTTCTAAACCAAATTGCAAAAGAAATTACTTCACGAGGAAGAGCCCGCATGATCGTTAATGTAGTCATATCAAGGACGACTCTAGTTCCTGCAGTAAGCTTCTCTTTGTCCACTTTATTGCGGCAGCCAACCACATACCTGGGGCCACTACTTGCCTTCACAATCACTATAGCAATCCAAGTAAAAACTCCCAATTAGTTCCGATTTCCGAAAATTCTCAAAGCAAACCATAATTGGAGAGAGAGGTCTGCTAATTCCCTTAAGGCCACTAAATCATACCCAATGTAACAAATAAAATAACTATATAATATATGTCCATGATACAAACTGATCTCGCTTGACATAAAATTAGTAGCACACAATAGAATGCGTATTATTATACACATAAGTAATGTTATTATACACAAATTGGGTAATCTTACTTCATTATGTTACAAAATTACACCAATTATGTATAACTTACATATATGATTTTGGCTTTTTTCCGGCTGCCGTGCCTAGTTACAATAAGTTTTGTGCAAAACCAACTCCACGTTATACGTTAACGGGACCAATCCCAAGCGTGACAACATCCTTACCCTATATCTACTATATACATACATGCATGTAGAGATAGAGAGAGAGAGAGAGAGAGCTTACAGCGTTCGTTATCAATAGGCCTGAGAACTTCACCAATGATCTGCCCAACGCTCTGAAGCGACTTTAAGTCATCTTCGGTTTTCGAAAACTCCTTCTTCGCAGCACGCAACTTCTCCCGCCCTGCATTTTCGCAAATCCCATCATTATCATATATCATTTTCATTATCAATATCCCCAAATTCCCAATTCCCAAAATTCACAATACAGTCGTTCTCTAATACTTATACTTATACACACACACACACACACACATATATATAAATTTTAGGTCTTGGTACCATATTGAGTTAGCAGAGATCTCAGACCATATATTTATAGGAAAAAGATTAGGGTTTTGGAATGTGACCTGCGCGAACTCTGGAGTCGAGCTCCTTATGCTGGAGAAGCTTCTTCCGGTAATCGGCGGTGACTGTGCGACGTCGGACGGCTTCCTCCGACTCGTCCGTCATCGGAATCGGAATTTGGGAAGAAAGGGAAAGGCCGAATTGGGGGAGAAAAAGAAAAGCTCCGAAAGCTGAAGAGAGTAGAAAGCAAGCCAAACACTTCTCCCAAACAATAATGCTAATGTCAATTAATATTAATTAGGTAATTAATCGTAATTATTGAATTAAAATTTAAATGTCAAAATTATTTTTGAAATCAATAAAGAATTAAAAAAAAATTACTATACTCCTTGTTCTCCATGTTGTAGTTTAGGATGGTAAAATCTTTTCTATCTTATTTATCAGAGGAAAATTAGTACTAAACAAAAAATCGAGTGTACCAAAAATAAAACAATATTACGAGACATTATTAGTGTCTAACGTTATGATTACAACCAATAAATAAATAGGATCATATATGAATCTTATTTGATATATAATTATATTGAATGTATAATAAATAAACAAATCATGTAATATTATATGAGTTAGCAACAAGACGTTAATTTGGCTTTATGAATATAATCCTATGACTTCTATAATTATGATGGTTAATTATTACTATTAATTCTCAAATCTTCTCTATTTTTCCGGCAAAGCAAAAGATATTCCCAACAATAAATTGATAAAACGTTTAAGAGACTTATGTAACCGTTGCCCTTTTGGCTTGTTTAGGTTTTTATTTTTGTTTGTTTGATTTTCCTTGTCTTTTATTTTTGAACCATTTTTTTTTTCTTTTTTTAACCAACCCTTTTTTCCTTATTTAGTCATTGTTCGCAGGGTTACACTGTCATTATGGTAAAAGGCTCCAAATCAAGGAAAGTAAATGAATGAATTGTTACATTGACGATGGTGGCAGAGATATATGATTGATGCCGGTGATTGAAAAGATAAAGCAATTTGATATTTAAAGAAATATAATTTTGATTTTCAAGAAATTTACTAAGGTTAAATTTGCCGATGAGAGGTACTGAGTTGATGATGTACCATGAAAGAGCAAATGCATGAATTCCAGGTGAAATGTCGCTCTAAATGCACTTAATTACATTTCTAAGAGCTTTTGGTTTTCTCTTCGCACCTTTTCTTTTCTTTTGTCTTTTCTTTGCACTTTAGGTTTAAAGTTTAATTTGTCTTCTGTTCAAAAGCAAACCACGTGTATACATGTTGGGATTTCAATATTGGGATTTCAAGCAATTCGTCATTAAGAAGAGAAAAGGGTGACTTTTTTTTTAAGTGAATTATTTCTTATAGTGGAATTTTATATTAGGATTATTTTTCCATGCATTAATAATTGTTCTTTATCAAATTTATATGCATTTAGGTTAAACAGACAATTAACACTAATTTCATGTCAAAAATTTGTCGTTACCATTAGTGTGGTTGAAGTTAAGAATAGGTGTTTTGGACTAGGTATTTTATCTACATAGCTTGGAAGGGCATAAGTAGTATGTTTATCAATTTGTACATCCTATTGTTGTGTGGTCAAATAGCAAGACTGCCAATGTACTAATGTGTGTAGAAGAATGGGGTAAAGTTAAGAGACTATCGCAGTATGGTTCAGTCATCAAAAACACATACGTATACTATTCGGATGATGAACTAGTTGTGCTTTGAGAGGCAATAAATAGGTGAATTAGATGAAAGTGGAGATTCTAGATATTAATAAAAGTGGACAAATTCATGAAAACAACAAGGACAAGGATATTGAGTTAAAAAAAAAGTGACAATAGAGCATCTACTAAAATGGAGGAAGACATTCTTGCATTTGATGATGAAGGTACAAGCTCATCAGAGGAGTATATTCTATATGTTGACCTTGCTGCACACGAAGCCCATAAACAGTCATTATTATCATGTGTGGATAATAAGGAGGAGGGTACTAACATTGGCATCGTCAAGATTACTTCTAATAAGGAATAGGAACTACATTCCACATTTAATGATGCATGAGCTAATCTCGAAGAGTCAAAGTCGATAACTGACAAGTACATCAAAACTGATGGTTACAACATTGCTATCTTTGATTTGAGCTCAAGGTTGTCATTGGATAAGTTCAAGATTGCATTCTACATATGCAATGATAAGCTAGACATGGGGTAAGTTTTAGACAAATCAAAAGAATGATTCAGTTGCCTATTTTAAATTGTAAGTACCCTTGATAGCTTTTTCTTTCTCCATCACAGTGAGACGTTGTTGCAGATTGGAAATGCTACACTGTTGAGTCGTTACATGAGGTCCATGCGACCGAATGGTCATGTGCAAGGTGAAGTATGTCATATTCTTTTATAATTGGAGCAAGTCAACTGCAATATTTTACTATGTGTTTCTATATTTGATTGATGCATATGCAAGGATTTGGACATATATTTTGAGGGATAAAGTGAATCAATAGATATATGCATCTTACCAACTCATGTCTTGATATTGTTTTCATGTTACAAATTTTTCCCGTTTCAAATTTAATGGACTCATGCACGGTTACAAAAATCGAGTAGATTTATTTTTGTGTAGAGAAGATCGAGATCTAACACGACAACTACAAGACAAAGCTGGATAATGCCATTATTCCGCTTGAAGAACTAGATCAAGCAAAGAAGGCTGCCAAGGAAGCCAAGAAATGAGCAGAAGCGGCTGAGAAAAAGCTACAGGAGGTGGAGGCAAGTCTTTACGAGCTGGCTATTGAGAAGAGGCGAGTTGAGGAGTTTAAGTCCAAGCTTTAGACAGCCGATGAGGAGCTTGCCAAGACTAAGAAGAAGCTTCAAGGGGTGTTAATCCCGGACTCTAAGGAACATAGAGCCTTCCAGGCAAAATGCATTGAGGATGGGGTCATTGCGCTAATGTACACACTTTGGTGCAAGCTGTAAAAACCCGGAATTTTCGAGGATAATTTGGACATTTTACCAATTTTCCGGATAAAATTTTGTGGGGACTAATTTGCAAAAGTTTTGTTCAGATGGACTAAATTGCAAATTTTGGGGGACTAGATTGATAGAGATTTGAAATTTTGGGGACTTATGTGTAATTTTTGAAAAATTGCACAGCCCAATAAAGAGGGGCCACGTGCACATCTTCCTCCCCCTCTCTCTCTCTCTTCTCTCTCCTCCCTCCCCCGAAACCTCCCTTTCTCTCTCCTCTCTTCTCCCTCTCGGCCGATCTCCCGCAGAGCCGCCGCCAGCCGCCGTCCGGGCCGCCCACCGACCGGCGTCGCTTCGC
>JXTB01000001.1:4469558-4502426 GCA_002914805.1 Parasponia andersonii | reverse complement strand
CTAGAACTTTTGACACTTTTCAAATAAATTAAGGAATTTCCCACCTTTGTGAAATTCCCCTTCTGCCACTAGCCCGGGTTTTGGGTCGTGACACCAGCACAATGATTTTGACTTCTCTATTTTTGGCAATGAAGCTCCTCAGCTTATTGCAAACTTCATGCCTCTGCCGGAAGAAGAGAACAAGACTGATGAGTAGGCGGTCGTAGATCAACGGGTAGCAATGTAGTGGTCGTAGAGCTAGATAGCGAGAAGAATACTAGAGGCGACTAGAACCAGGTTTGAGCTCCCTCCTAGCAAGATAGACCCTTCTTTCTAAACATGAAAAACTTGGTGTATTTTGATATTTTCTATCCCTTTTTTAGAAAAAGAAAGCATGTAATATATCTCATGTATTAATGAAAATATCAACTTCTCTGAACAAGTTGTATATTTTTAATTTCTCTTCACATTATGAGCAGTTCGAGTTTACATATTCTTAAGAAAATCAAATTTTCAAATAGTATAAAATGAACTATTCTTGACTTAGCCACAATTCGCTTAATCAAATTACTTAATTTAAGGCTAAGACCTTCAATTCTATTAAGAGAGCAGCGTTATGATTTTCATTTTGTTTTCAAGCAGCAATCAAATATTAATCACTTCGAATTGGTCATCTTATAAATGTATCTACTCGAATTTTATAAATTATAACCCAAAACTTGATAGCAAATTACTTTTTGATCTACTTTATATACACATGGTGCCCCATGTTTAGAGTTTACAAGTAAACTCAAAACTATTAGATTGAAGGGTTTTATTTAAAGATAAACCTTGGTAAAAAGTTCACCATGAGGGCGAGTATACAAGGAATTTATGCAAACTTATTGATAATACTTCCTCGAGTATTCTGCATTCCATGCTCTTGGTAGCTCATGACCATTTATTCTGGTTTTGCTTCCAAGACCATGGTCGAATTGCTTCAGAAATTCGATATAGGCTTTCCTAGTTTGGGCCGAGGACACCAGTTCTTCGCTATTGCTTATTAGAGTAACTTGTCGCAAAAAGAGCTCACTTTTTTTTGAATAGCCTTTGTCGTAATTATTGTCATAGTATAGAGTCACTTGTGTTAGGGTTTATGCCCTAAAAGTATGTATATTTTGGATATTTGCTGAATTAATAAAATGACATTTTTTTATTTGAATTTGTGCATAATTTATATGCCTTTAAATATCAGAAAATCCCTAGTTTATTTATGTGACCATAAATTTAGTATATAAATGTTATATGCATGAGGATTAAATTTATGGATAATAAACTAAATATAGTCCGTAATAATTAATTAAAGTTTGGGATCTTTAATTAGATATTATTAGTATGGTCCATTAACATTGAGAATGTAATAGTCTTATCCGGACTATTGATGTGTTGATATCACAATGGAGGTACTTTATATAATTCGATTATATAGGACTGGACCAGACATGTTTTGAATCTCACATAAATTTTGTTAACTATTGAGAGTTTAAATAATGTCACTAGATGATCATATCTAGAACAATCTTAATCCTGAGTAGTTATAGACTCCTATTTATAATATTATGTTCTTTGACATACTTGTTAAAGGTTTGTTTTTTAAACAGATTGAAATACTTGTATCTTGGGAGCATGATGAAATGAGTAGCTGGGAATGTAACTTACAGATATGGAATTCATTCCTTCCATTAGGAAGCTAGAAAGATGATTTTCTTGTGTATTGATTCAGGACTTGAACAGTTTAAGTACTCAATTTATAATAGATTTATAAATTAATTGATCATTAGAGAATCAACGGTACACAAGGATTAAGATGTAATTGGAGAGGTAAACGAAACTTGACCTAGCTCCAATCATGAATTATCTATGGAGGATTGAACTACATGTAATGATTAAATCGATGAAATGCTCGCTGTTTTCTGAGTAAATTAATTCTGTAACTTCAAAAGTGCAATTCCAGTTTTTTAGTGGAGTAATACTGGAATTAATAAATTAGACAAATTAATTAAAGAGTTTAATTAATTGTCATAATTTATTGGAGTTTGAATTACAGGTCCATAGGTCCCCCATTCACCTCTTATAAACACTGTACTGGATATTACATTATTTCTGTTACTGTACATTTTGTCAAGATAAATAGTTTAGCTATTAGTAATTAATAATTGTTATTAATTAATTACTTAATTAATTTTGAATTAATTAATTTAAATTTATGGAGAGATAAGTTTCCTAATTTGTTTAAATTTTGAATTTAAAAATATCTAATTATGAGATAATTAGATAAATAGAAATTGGGAAACTAACTGAAAGTGAAATAGTTATCTGCTAGTTTATATAGATATATATATTAATTAGTTAATTAGATTAATTAATTTAAATATATATATATAAAAAATCATTTTTTTAAAAAAAAGGAAACTCACGTTTCCTATAAACAAAAGGTAACGTTTTTTTTTAAAAAGTTATATATATATTGATTTGATTAATATAATTATTTATTAAATAGTTTAATAAATAGATATATATATATATATAAGGTGAAACCCTAGCAGAAGACAGAATAGTATGTATTATTTTCTATAGAGCCTCCATAAACTAGAGAAAAAAAGAAGAGTGAAAATTGCAAGTGCCTAAAGTGCGCGAGTTTAAGAAATTGTACGCAACGCCCACATGTTCATCCAGTTGTGCTTGAGGCTTGGATTAGAAGATCGTGGTTTAGAAGACAATAAAGCTAGGATCCGCTGATAGGTTACAAGAGGTATTAGATCTATTTTCTTTGTATGTTCCTATTTGCTATGAATTAATACTATGCACTCATATAGTCAATTGTTTTGAGAAAATTTTTTGAATGTTCCTGGGCCAATTTTCCGCTGCGAAAAATCGTTTTTAAATCCAACAACTTGTTGTTGGTATATTGTGCTTATTCTCATTTTTCCTCAATGAGGTCGAGATTTCCTTATAGGAGCTTATGGTTAGCCTTCTGATCATAAGTTTTCTACTTTATGTGTTTGTACTTCAACTTCAATTGATATTACTACTTCTGTACCATAGGTCAATAAGAAGGTGTCTCATTGGTCACAGTTCGAGTAGTGGTGCTGTAAAACTTTAGAGAACTCATCGACCTAAGCCCTCTTGAGCTTCTCAAGCTTTAATTTTAAGTCTTGCTTTAGTACTTTGTTGACTGCTTCAACTTGGACATTCATTTGGGGGTGAGCTACGACCGAGAAGCTTTTCACTATTCCATATTCTTCGCAAAATGTTATCATTTTCTTCACTTTTAAAATACGTTCTGATATTTGAGATTATCTTCTTGGGTACATCGAATCTATTCATTATAGATTTTACAATGAATTCAACGATCTTACTCAAGCTTATGGATGTTAGTGGCTTTGCTTCAACCCATTTTGTGAAGTAATCTATAATGACCATAGTATATTTTGCCCCTCTGCGACCTGTTGGTGAAGACTCTATTAGGTCGATATCCCAAACAACAAAAGGCCATGGAGAAGTCATTGTTGTGAGCTCAATTGGTGGTGCTTTATGATAGAAGGAGAAGCATTAGCATTTGTCGTATTTTGCACATAATCCATAATGTCTTTCTTCATCGTTGGCTAATAATATTCTTGAAGTGATATTTTTCTAGCCAGTGATTGCTCAGAATGGTTACCCTATATTTCTTCATATATTTCTCTGAGGATAGTTATTGCTCCCTTATTATCTACATAATGAAGTAGTGGTATCAAGAAGCCTCCTCAATATAAAATATTATTAAGCAGGATATATTGAGATGCTCGATACTGTATTTTGCAAGCTTCTTCTTTTTCGATTAGCAGCCTACCATCATTTAAATAAGACCAAATGGGTTCCATCCAAGATGGTAGTTTATTGTCGTCGACTCTGAGGATTGATTCTTGTTCTTCGATACTCGATTGTTCGAGATATTCGACTAGTATAACATCAAGCAGATCAGCATCTTTGGTTGAAGTAAGTTTTGACAATGCATCTGTATTTGAGTTTTGAGCTCGTGGCATCTGGCAAACCTTTGGTTTCTTGAAATTAGCAAGGAGTTCCTTGGCTTTCACCAGATAGGTTACCATTTTTATACCTCGAGCCTAATATTCTCCATTAATTTGCCTTATGACCAATTGAGAATCATTGTAAATTATGATAGTTTCGACTTTTATTTCTTTTGCCAATCTTAGACTAGCGAGCAGATCTTTATACTCAACGTCATTGTTAGAGACTCAAAAACCAAAGCATAATGCACAATGTATCTTGTGCTCTTTTAAGCTGACCAACATTAGTCCAACTCTAGACCTTTGCTTGTTTGATGCCCCATCTACAAATAGTTTTTATTCGATTAGATCGTCAAATTCTTATTTGAATACTACAGGTTAATAAGAAAACTAACAACGAAATCAACTATTGTTTGCCCTTTAATTGCAGTTTGAGGTGTGAAGTAGATCTCAAAATGGCTTAGTTCGATGGCCCATTTCAGTAGTCTTTCTGATGCCTCAAGATTTTGTAAAACCTATTTTAACAGATAATTTGTCAGTTCCTGGATGGAGTGAGTGTGGAAGTAGGATCTTAGCTTTCTTGAGCTAATGACTAGAGCATACGCCAATTTTTCCATTTCTATATAACAAAGTTCTGAAGCCTTTTACTCATATAGTAAATAGGATGTTGAATCGCATTTTCTTCTCAAACCAAGGCTGAGCTTATTGCATGTTTTGATACAGCCAAGTATAGATATAGAACTTTGTTATCTATTAGCTTAGAAAGAAGTGGAGGTTTACCCTATGTGAGCTTTTAGTTCCTGGAAGGCTTGTTCACACTTTTCTATCGACTCAAACTTTTTGGCCCCTCTTAAGGGATCAAGAATGGTAAGCACTTATCAGTGGCTTTAGAGATTAACCGATTTAGAGCAACTATCTTTCTTGTTAAGCTTTGTACTTCTTTTGGATTGTAAGAATACTTTATGTTGAGCAAGGCTTGGATCTTTTCTAGATTCTCTTCTATTTCTTGCTCGTTCACCATAAACCCCAAGAATTTACTAGAGGCTACCCTAAAGGCACACTTGAGAGTGGGTTTAGCATCATTTTGTATTTTCTTAGTATTTTCTTAGTACGTTAAATGTCTCCTCGAGGTGTTCGATATGGTTCATGGCTCGTTTGGACTTAACAAGCATACAATCTACGTAAACCTTCATAGTGGTCATGAACTAATTTATAAATATCTTATTATCATATCTTATTATCAACTCAATGGTACTTGCTCTAACATTCTTCAAGCCAAAGGACATGATTTTATAATAATATAGTCCTCAATCAGCAACGAAAGATGTATGTTCTTCATTTGGTTTGTACATCGAGATTTGATTGTATCCTAAGTAGGTGTCCATGAAACTCAACAACTCGTATCCTGTTGTTGCATCAACGAGCGAATATATTCATAGCAGAGGGAAGCTACCTTTCAGACAAGATTTATTTAAGTTTGTAAAGTCAATACAGGCCGTATACTTGCCAGTTGGTGTCTTGACTAGAACCGGATTAGATAACCAACTTAGATATAGGGATTCAAAGATGAAACCTATCTTCTCAAGCTTCTCAACTTCCTATTTGAGGGTGATGTATATTTCTAGGTCGAGTGTCATTTTGATGAACTAGTTTGGAATTATGATTGATATTTAGACTGTGGCACATCACATTTGGGTTTATCCCCATCACGTAGGCATGATTCCAGGAAAATACATCCAAATTCACTTTAAGAAGATCTTCTCAGAGTTTTTCATAACCTTGAGCTTTTTAGAAGGTTCATGCTCGTCAACCAGAAATTCAACGAGCTTCTCAACTGGTCTAATTATCATTTCATTCTCAATTATCTGCAGGTCTTAATTTTTATTGAGAGGACCTGAGCTTATATATCTCTGCTTATGAGCTTTATTAGCGGGTGTTGTAGTTGAACTCTGACTAGTCGCTGTTTGAGTTGTATTAGCTCGTCATGGATTTAATTGATCTCGCATATCGCCTTCATTTACTCGATTCAGGCCGTTTCTTGTGCGACCTCTCCTTTTGAACATACTTCTTCCAACTGGGGCTGACTCATTTTGTCACGATGTGGGTGGGTTCTTTTGTGGAGGCCTAGTTGGTAAGCTTCCAGTTTTTGTCCTAGTGAAATGGCTGGGATTTGGAAGGGTTTTTTCCCATTCTATTGAACTTTGTGCATATGAGCCCCCCCTCCCCCCAACATCTTTCTTATATTTAGATGACCTCAAACATGGTTAGGTTAAATGGGATGGTGCCTCGATGATTCTGGCAATTGTGGATGAGCACTTTGCCTAATTAAATCGTCTAACAATGTCTTGATTGAATCAATGATAGTTTGGACTTCATTTATAGCTTCTTCCTGGTTGTTTTGTCGTGTATACAAATCAATTAGGTCTGCATGTTGATTAACCTCTTCCACTAACTCTTTTCCAAAATGATGCCACCTCTCCACAACATGAGTACCTTCCGAATGGAGGCTTTCACTGGGGACCTATTAGGTAGTGTTTCTCCTTGAATTTGAGATGGATGATTTCGAGTCCCACTTGCTTGGGACACAATAACTTCTTCTACATGTGAAGCATTATTATGCTTTGTTACCACTATTTTTAGGTGGTGATAATATTGGTTACAAGATCTTTAGACAGAGACCTTCTTTCTAGCACCAAATTATTGACATCAAAAATGGGTTAAATGACGTGAAAATTAGTGTAACAATGAGATTATAATTCTGATAGATAAAACGAGCGTTAAGTAGAGAAAATAACACGCGATGATTTAGTTGGAATTGAAATAAGCTACGTACACTTTTTAGATGATTTATTGAGAGAATTGATTAGAATAATTTTACAATAGTCTTGTGGGGATTTTAGATCTGATTCCCTCTCTTTTGTTAATATCTGAAATGATCACTGTGGTATTACTGTTGCGAATAGGTGGGAGCAGTTGGAAATGATATGGGATTATCGTGAGTGATTGGGTTTGTGTCTCCCACTATCTCATTTAATGTATCATATTAATTCTCCCAATAATTGAAGGCACTATTGTATAGTAGATCTACTCTCAAGTAATTATTATCTCTCTTGGTTGTTAACTCAAGTAGATCTTCTTATTGTGTTTATGAGGCTTGATATAGTTACACACGAGCAGATTATAGACGAGTAGACTTTATTCGAGCAGCTCAAAAAACACGCATATCAATTATACAAGTATTAAATGCAATAGATTTTTTGGAGCACTAATTCAAATGATTGTAGTTGTTTGATCAAAAATCAAGTGATCTAAATTGGAATGACAAATATTATGATACTAAGAAGTATTATATATCTGCTTGTTCGATGTGTATTGCATTATTTACCATTAATGAATACTTTTGATTTTTATATTTTTATCATATGACTATAATCACTTTAGTAAATAGAAATGATATAAAAAAATTTAAAAAAAAATCTACAATATTTAATGCTTATCCAATATAGAACATTATTTAAGATTTTATCTGATGAGGTGTTACTTGCTAATTTTTAATTTTTAATTTCATTTTTATTTTGTGAAATTTTATATATACCCTATATTTTAATAAATTTTGTCAGAAAACTCTTTTATATTTGGACTTTTCAAGAAAATTGTTGAAATTATATAATTTTAATATCATACACCTGAATTTTCCCTACCTATAAAATTAGGCCTATGTGTCATCAAATTTAGGAAAAAAGGGATAGGAAAATAAAGATTACACTTAATGAACAATATTCACTCCTCATTTTAATTTCTTTTTCTTGCCTCAAAACAATGTTGAATTTGAATTTTTTTTAAATAAAAAAAAAACATAGTACAACTACAGGTTCAAAAGTCTTGGGTATTGAATAAGCAATTATTCAAATGACTTTTATTTTTTGAAAAAAAAAAAAAACAAAAAAAATTTAAAAGACTTTTAGTTATTTTGAAGCCTTGGACAAATTAGTGGGAAAAAAATATCATCATGATTACAATCTTGAAGTCTTTACATTATAAATGGCATATATATAAAATGACTTTTGTAAACAATTTAATTGAAATGATCCCACAAACTTTTATGTTAACATTTTAGTTATATTATTATATTTATTTATTTATTTATATTATTACTTATGGTTGTTTATGTGTTTTTAGGGCTTTATAAAAATATGATCAAATTTTGAGCTCAATTTAAGTAAATATCATTTTGTCAAATGTTATATCAAAATATCCGGTATATATGTTTATATTCTACGTGTAAAATTTTATATACTAAGTATAAAAAATTATATGCTCAGTATATTTCAGTACAGTAACTAAAATTGATAGATAAATATATCTACCAAGTATAAAAATATATATATAGATATTTAGCTATAAAATTTAAACAATAGACATCTATTTAATCAATTTAAAATATTAGTGATCCAACTAAATTTCTCGTATCTTTTTTTTTCTCTTATTTAGGTTGTCTAATAGGTTTTGAAAGAAAGACCAGTAAAATAGGCTTTAAGCTGGCTGACAAAAGAAGGTTTAGCCAACAAAACCTCCTCCTTCACAAACAAAACCCTCCTTCATCACTAACAATTCTCTTGTTTAGGTTGTCCAGTGGGCTTTGAAAGAAAGACTCGTAAAATGCGCTTTTAGTTGGCCAAGAAAAGAAGGTTTAGAAAACAAAACCCCCTCCTTTACAAACAAAACCCTCCTTCATCACAAACAATTCTCTTGTTTAGATTGTCCAATGGGCTTTGAAAGAAAGACTTATAAAATGAACTTTTAGCTCGCTGAGAAATGAAAATTTAGAAAACAAAACCCCCTCCTTCACAAACAAAACCCTCCTTCGTCACAAACACTTCTCTTACTTAGGTTGTCCAATGGGCTTTTAGCATGCCGAGAAAAAAAGATTTAGACAACAAAACCCCTTTCTTAATAAACAAAACCCTTATTCATCACAAACAAAATCCTGCCTCCTCTATATACAACACTATATATAATACCCATAAATCTTACTATATATAGTACCCATTAAACTTTCAGAATCTCTTAACTTGGCCAAGAACTTCAAGTGCTTGTGTTTGTTAGGGATTAGCCCATTGAGAGTGCAAATCAAAATTAAATTTTCCTAATTTCAAAGTTGTTCTCCTATTTATTTATTAATCTATTTTGTCTTTATTTATTTATTTATTCATTTATTAGTAGTAGTTATTTTCTCATATTTATTTATTTATTGATCTATCTATCCTTTTACTTATTTATTCACTAATTAAAGACTGAACACCCTTTTTATTACTAATAAAATACACCACATCCGTATATCATGCATTTTCTTTCATTTATTTATTTATTTGTTTTTGTTTTTCTGATTTGTGAAAAATTTATAAAGTTTGACCAAGATATAAAAGGAAATGGTTGTTGTATATCCATTTACAACCCCACCCTCTGTTACCGAACCTCCCAAATCCCCCATCAATCTACTACGACAAATTTTGAGTACATTGAAGTCGTTGACATCGAAACAAGTGTTATGAAGTGTTTGGTTTATGAATACATAAATAAAAAAAACTCGTGAAGGTCGTGGAACAAGAAATGGAATCTGAAGTACAAGAACCGGAACCTGAACATGAACAACTTGAACATGAATAGAAACAGAATTATTAGGGGAATAGGAAGTGAGTGGACACTATCTTTGCGAAATAGAAGTTAACGAATTCGTTCTCAAGAGAGAGAAGTGTGAGTTTCACCGTTGGAATGACATGCATTGGCGTATGGCAAAAAAATGTTAAATGTTCTCTTGATTATTGCTTGGTTGTGCAAGGACAACTTTATTGACTCTCAGTGAGCTTCATTACAAGTACAATACTCAATTCACTAAAATAGGTGAGACTACATTGAATTCTATCATCGATGTATGAGTAAAGCATATACCTAAAACATGTTTCTAATTGATTGAAACATAAAAAACAGTAAGCCCAACTAAGCTTCAGTCATTGAAATCGAAAAAAAAAAATTTAGAATTATTCACATTGTTTCTCACACTGGCTCACTGTGATTGATGGTGTATGTATATAATCATTGAGTAGTAAGAGGACCCAAATTCATATTTGTAGAGTTTCTCCCATCAAGAACCTTTAAATTCAGTTTCTTAACCGAACTCGGTTACCACTTCTAAGCATCAATGGCCGTCAAAGGCCTTTTACTAGTACTAATCATTGCACCATTATTTTTGTAACGTTAAAACATTCTCTCACTTGATGCAAACGTTAACCTAAATTCTCTTGAGTAATAAAATATATGAATCATAATGATAGGTCTCCATAAATGCGAGTATTATTAACTATATATTACATTGTATTTTGCTTCCCAAGTTCTTAATGTGGGAAAAAATCTTAATGAATAAATCCTATGTTTATTCTAGGTCTAGAATGAAGCACATTTTCTCAAATAAAGTAAAGTACACATATAAATGAGAAAACAACTGAATGTATATATACAATTATAAAGAGGAAACAAGACCCATTCTCTATACATAATCCTTGAATTTCAACGGTGGCATATCCTTAGTCAAAGGATCAGTAATCATTAACTCAGTGCTAATATGCCCAATGACCACTTTCTTTTTTTTAACATATTCTCTAATAGCTAAGTGCTTAATATCGATATGTTTACTTTGACTCTTACTCTTATTATTCTTAGCTAAGAACACGGCAGCTGAGTTGTCACAGAAAATCCTTAATGGTCTAGAAATAGAATCCATAACTCTAAGCTTAGAAATGAAACTCGTAAGCTATACACCTTGTGAAGTAGCCTCAAAATAAGAGACGAACTCGATGTCTATTGTAGAAGTGGCAATTAAAGTCTGTTTGACACTTCTGCATGAAACAGCTCTATTAACCATAATGAAAATGTACCCTGATGTTGATTTGTGAGAATCAACATAGCAATCAAAGTCTATGCCAGAATAGCCAACTACATCCAAGTTATCCGTCTATCTATATATAAGCATGAAGCTTTTAGTTCCTTAGAGATACCTAATGACTTTCTTTGCAATTCTCTAGTAGTCCATACCTGGGTTACTTTAATATCGCCATAACATCCCAACAACATATGCAATATTAGGTCTTATACAGACCTGAATATACGTAAGACTCTCAACTATAGAAACATATGGAATATTCTTCATGGATTCCATCTCTAAGTTATTCTTTGGGCATTGGTTCAAATTGAACTTATCGCCCTTCACAATGGAAGCAACACTCGGTGAACAATCCTTCATTCGAAATCTCTCCAAAACCTTGTTGATACAGGTTTCCTATGATAGACCTAAAATACAATAGGATCTATCTCTTTGGATCTTTATACCAATGACATAGATACCTTACCCATATCTTTCATGTCAAAGTTTTTAGAGAGGAATTGTTTTACCTTATGTAGCGTACCTGTATCATTGGTTGCACATAATATATCATCCACATATAAAATAAGAAAAAAAATTTTCCTACTACCAACCTTATGGTATATACATTAATCCATAGGGCTTTTAACAAAACCAAATAAAGAAATTACTCTATAGAATTTGAAATACCTTTGATGGAAGGCTTGTTTTAAACCGTATATAGATTTCTTAAGCTTGCAAACCAAATGATCACCTTTACTAGAAGAGAAACCTTCAAGTTGTTTCATGTACACCTCATCTTCTAGATCATCATTAAGAAATGTCGTTTTCACATCCATTTGTTGTAACTCAAGGTCAAAATGTGCAACCAATGCCAAAATAATACGAAGAGAATCTTTCTTAGATACAAGAGAAAAGGTCTTTGTGTAATCGATTCCTTCCTTTTGTGTGAACTCTTTAGCAATGAATCTCACTTTATATCTTTTAATATTGCCTAATGAGTCCCTTTTGATCTTAAAGATCCATTTATAGCCAATGGCCTTCGCCTTATTAGGTAACTCTATAAGATCCCAAACCTCCATTACTCTCCATGGAATTCATTTCATCTTTCATAGCATCATGTCAAAAATTAGATTCTTTGTAACTCATGACTTATGAAAACGTTTCAGGATCATTTTTGGCTCCAATATCAAATTCTTGTAGATGCACTATGTAATCACTAGGATTTGCTGATCTCCTTTTACAAGTAGATCGCTTTAATGTTGGAACACCTTCTCCCTGAAGAGCTTGTGCTTCAACTATTTCTTCAAGATCTTAAGATAATTCCTAAACTTATTAATCCATTGGAAGATTTTTCAGCAACTTGTGGAATTTCTGTATGATCATAAACATGAATTAAATCCCCAAATTAATCCCTCCCACTAATCATGTCATTTTCAATTAACTCTGCATTTCTTGATTCCACAATCCTAGTAGAGTAAGACGGACAATAAAACCTATAACCCTTATACATTTTAGCATAATCAATGAAGAAACCACTATTTGTCCTTGAGTCTAATTTCTTTTCTTATGGGTTATATATACTAATACACACATATATCACCAACTTGGTTTCCAACCTTTCCACGATTTAATAGGTGTCTTTGGAACAACCTTAGTTAGGACATGATTTAATATATATGCAATTATCTTTAGTGCTTCAGTCCACAAAAATTTAAGAAAATTGGAATTGCTAAGCATACTCCACATCATGTCCATGAGTGTTCAGTTCCTTCTTTCAATAATACCATTCTGATCACAGAACTAGACAAAGTGTGCTGGGCTATAATCCTATGTTCTTGAAGAAACTTTGCAAAAAGACCTAGTGCCTGTCCACTCTCAGTGTACATACTATAATATGCACCACCTCTATCTGATCTCATTATTTGTATTTGCTTCCCACATTGGTTCTCAACTTTAGCCTTAGAGACTTTGAAGGCATCTAATGCTTCATGCTTGTTGTGAAGTAAGTACACATACTTGTATCGTGAGTAATTATCGATAGAAGTGACGAAATATTTTTGACCAAGTATATTTGTGTCTAGATAATATATGTCAATATGTATGATTTCTAATATGTTTGAAGTTCTATTGGCATTCTTCTTAGACTTTTTTGTTTGCTTACCCTTAATGTAGTTTATACATATCTCGGAATTAGTATAATCTAGAGTTCTAAGTACTCCGTCATTCACTAATCTCTTAATTCTATATTTGGAGATGTGACTTAATTTCTGATACCATAACATAGAGGAGTCCTCATTAATAGTACACCTCTTAGTGTTAGTGTCAACATGCAAAGAACTATTAGTGTCTTTGTTTTGAAAGTAAACAGGATATAGCCCATTAGATAAAATACCATTTCCAACACAATTTGATTTATAAAATAAACTAAACGTATTGTCTTTGAAGGTAAAAGAAAAACCCAAAGACTAAGTCTAGAAACAGAAATCAAGTTTCGTGAGAAACTTGGTACATAATTTTTTTTTTCCAAAACTAAAACAAAGCCACTGTTTAAGGTAAGAGTGCATATTCTTATTGCCTCCACATGTGAGCCCATCTTGTGATCTAATAAAATGCACAACTCACTTCCTACTAGTTTCTATAGGTTTTGCATATCCTTTCTTCTCAAGCCACTTCTTGAATTTTGTACAATCTTTCTTATGTATCCATTCATTTTGAAAAAGAAACACATGCTTTCCTTCTTAATATCAATTTGAGGTGGTATTTTACCTTTCCCCTTATGATTTGCCTTAGAAGTGGAAGCCTGAGATTTGTCGACTTTATCAACTTTGTTCTTCCCATGGACTATAGCCAACATTACACTTTCACCTAATTTCATAACAAGTCTCTCCTCTTCTTGAGCACACATGGTCATCAATTTATTAACGGACCATTTATCCTTATGTGTATTATAAGAGATCTTAAAAGGCCTATACTGTTGAGGAAGGATGCTTAGAATAAAGTGTGGAAGGACCTTGATATTTATACCTCTAGTTTCTTTAGTTGAGTCATAATATCACGCATTTGCATGATTTGCTCATGCACACCCTTAACGATTGTGAGATAAAGAAAAGAGAATTTCATAATTAAGGTGCTTGCCAAGGTTTTCTCTGAAGTGACGAACTGTTTGTCAATGGTTTTTAGTAAGTTTCGGACTTTCTCATACTATTCGACAAAACCCCTAATACTAGTAGTAATTTTGTCTTTATGAACATTACACCGAGCCGATTGGATCTCTCCTATCACTCATATAGTGCAACTTCAACAAGAGTGCTACTTTCAGTTACTAGAGGTGGTTCTTCTTTCCTTATAGCATAATCTATGTCTATCCATCCTAAATGAAGGAGAATCCTATCCTTCTATACCTTATAGTTGTCACCCCTAAGTTCTGGAATTTCTAGATGAATATCAGTATAACTAGTAGGTTAGGATACTGTAAAAAATTCAAAAAGCTCATGTTAGAATTTGAGGCCTACATAGCTTAATTGCATATGTTACCAATGTAAAACATGCACAAAACTATATCTACTTTAATAAAAATTGATTGTGGACTAAATTTTTATTCAAACAGATTATCTTATCTTTATGATAGAAATGCCAAATTATTTACTTTATGGGTACTTTCGAAGTAATTTGATTTTCTATCATGAATGATAAAACTACCAAACTATGTTCTAATTCATAATTCCTATGGGTAAATTATGAAAATAACTTGTTATTTTATCATAATTAATTATATAAATATAATAAAATTTCCTATGGGATAAACTTTATTATATTAAGTATAACTAATTGCAATTTTATATCTTATTCTTTATATGATCTTAAATTTAATATATAATTTTAATTAATTGAAGATGTCGTGGCTACTCTTTAATTAACTAAAATTATATTGACCACTAGACATTTACCTTATTATGTTGAGGGCTCTACTTAATGCCTAAGAACAATCATGCAATATTGTGATAGACAATTAATAGGAATACTCCCAAAAAAGTTGGTCGGGCGTTGCCTCATTAAAAATTAACTCCTTAGATAAAGTAGCATTCCCAAAGAAACTAGTGGCATAATGACTTATCCAGAACTAGTTTGTGTGAAACTTCCTCTGTTTACTCTTTCTCCTGTCAACCAAATAACTGTTTATGAATTATTTATAACCTAGTTGTTCACCTAAATAATTGTCTAAATTTATTTAGTAAACAGTTTACAAGTCTTCATGTGCATAAAAATTAGGCACTTAACTAAAGTTTTATATATAAAATCAAGTTTTATGAGAATAAACCTGAATTCCACAACTTCTAACAATATCTAAGCTAAATGATATGTTAAAATTCGTAAAATAAAATTTCTATAAAAATAAAAATGAATTGCATAATTAAAAAATAAATAATATGCAAGAAATATGATTTTATACATAAAACAATTCAATTCCATAAGCATAAAAAATATAACAAATATATATTTATATTCATGAATGATAAAAGTATTAAAAATTATTTGTTTAATGCATAAACTTAATTTGAGAAACCTGATAAAAATGCTTAACAAATAATTATTTATGTGCTAAAATAGCTTAAACCAATACATAAAACAAAATTATACATACGTATTCATAAATTTAAGCATAGAAATAAAATTTAGTACAATAAAATTGTCCATAAGTGTCATTTTTCGAACCAACAGAATAGAAATGACAATTATAAATAAAAAGTTATTTCTAGAATAATGGAAACGAAAATGACACTTTTGAAATATACAGAAATAAAATTGTTATTTGTGAAAATTGCAACACAAAAATATTGGTATTTTTCAAAGAAGCCGTCTTCAACCTCTAGCAGGGTCAATTTCGACCCAATTTAGACTTGCTTTAAACCCGAGTAGATCTTGAGATCTTAGAAACCAAAATTGACATTTCAAATCATGAAAATGTTAAAAAAGCCATTTCCTAATGATTTTTAACCTTAGCTTTCATCAAAAATTTCTACTAATCAAATTTTGATTTTTCAAAATTTTTTTCGGATATTATAAAAAAAATTCATAAATTGTATAAAATCAAGGCAGAGGCAATTTCAATGCTCTGATACCAAATGTGAGTAAAACAAATACCTAGAACATGTTTCTAATTGATTAAAACATAAAAAATTGTAAGCCCAACTAACCTCTAGCCATTGAAACCAAAAAAGAATTTTTAGAATTATTCACACTATTTCCCACACTTGCTTACTCTGATTGATGTTGTATGTATATGATCATTGAGTAGTGAGAAGACGAAAATTCGTATTTATAGAGGTTATCCCATCAAGAACCTTTAAATTCAGTTTCATAATCGAAATCAGTTGCCACTTCTAAGCATCAATGGCAATTTATTGGTACTAATCATTGCACCATTATTTTTTTAATGTTAAAACGTTACACAATGATCTTTGTGTAATGATAGAGTGTACCCGTAGTTGTAGTTTGGACATTGTTGCGGATGAAAAAGGGAGGGTCATTGGTGATCTCAAGTTTAGAATAAAGGACAAAAGATCTACAATTTGAGCAGTTTTCCAAGTACTGTGTTGATTCCTCGCATTTATTAAAAGATGGAAGATATGGCAAGCTCGGCATCTTCCATACTAGTGGTAGAGAAAGGAAACGCGTTTTCAAGACTCATTGAAATTGAGTTCCACACACAATTTATTGTATCATTCTTACTGGCAAAGGCCAACCTGATATCGACACCCAAAATATCCTTGAGCACGCTAGACAGGGAACTTGAAATCCCAATTTTTGCTCTAGTCGATTGCAACTGCCCGAGTGGATTTCAAATATTCTCCACTTACAAATTTGGCTATAAGAATTTATCATTTTGATAGTTTTAACTTAGCCACTCCTAATGTGAAATGGCTGGGGTTAATGCCTAGTGATTTGATCACCTTTGTACCCAACAGATGCAAATCACCTATGTCAGAAACGGAAATATAATTACAGTTAGTGATATAGACTCTAGTGAAATAATATTCTTGGTGGATTTCGATAGTTGATTATAAATCTTAGACCTAAGTGTGTCAATACTAATTTAGTTAATAAGATGTTGATTAATGATTATGAGAGGAATCAGAAATAGCCAAGAAATATTTAATTATGTTTTCATAATATTATGCAAAGGAGTAATTGGTGAAGAATCATTGTGGCATGAGACATTACTCTAAAATATAGTTATGGACAATTATAGTGCAATTTTTGTTCTTTAGTAGAATGGGCCTAAAATTAAATATCTAGCAAATCCATTTGACTTTAGGAGCATGTTATACATGTCTCATAAGATCTTCGGACTAACTTGTGTAAGTGGTCACAATATTGCTAGACTTAACTAATTGAGAAGAAATTAGATAGAATTGAGATGGACCACTTGTAAAGCTCGTGCTTGGCCCAATTACTGAGCCTGAGCATGTAGCACAATCAATGAGAGGAAATGGCTTTCCTTTTAGTAAATTCCAGATAAAACTGATTTGCTTGGTCACTAAGTAATTAATCTTTCCAATATAGTTAATTCTATATATAGACTAATTGTGATTCCCATTATTAATTTAGTGATTCCCTTAGAGCAGGCTTTAACCTACGCTGCACAATAGATATGTATCTTACCAAAATTTGTTTGAGTCGGTGTTGTTTTTTATATGGCTGAATTGAGTGTTATTTGGGGCTATAATGGTTGAAATAGGGAGGTTTGTTCTATATTGGTTTTCGGTTAGAATAGCAACAAACCTAATGATGGTGTCTTTTTCCTCGGTTTGGGTGACTATTATATATATATATAGGCACCAATCCAGTAGATATTTTTTTTTTTTTATCTATACATAGGTATTAATTTGGCCAATGAAAATTTAGCGTGTATATTTTTTTATTATAAAAATAAGAGAGAGAAAGAGTATTAATGATGCACATCTTTTCGTGCACTTCGTTATAGCCATTGGATCACTATTAGATGGTGATCCAACGTCTAAAAAAAATACCTACCCATAAGTAAAGAAAAAAAATACCTATTGGATTGGCACACTATCTCGACTGCTCATAAAGAACTTCGATAAATGGCACGTATTGTAATGACTGTTTCTGTGTACACCTTATGATCTAAGTATAATCTCAATCATTCTCTATTTTATTTTAATTAATCACAAGTCTCATTAATTAATCAAAACACGAAGTCTGATCCCGAATAATGTCCATCCAAGTAAATGAAAACAACAATGTTGGATAGGTACATGTACATCTCTGCCCGTATGATATACAATTGGAAAAAGTGATACATGATATTTGGATATAATGATTAAAAAAAAAAAAAAACATTTATTTCTCTTATGGTTTTGACTGTGGATAAACATTAAAAATTCTAATAAAGTTATACTTATAACTACTAAAAATTCTAATAATATGTATGCATTATATAAAAAGACTAATATAGATAATAAGGACAAAAATTAAAGGTATCATCTTAACAAAATATTTTGAAACATTGATGAGAAAGACGAGATTTATGAACTCAGATCTGTAAGTATCGTCTTGACAAAACATTCTGAGGTACTGAAGAGACAAGAACAAATGATCCATAAATTATTCAATTTGCAAACATGTATATTAGTTGTCCTGACAAATATCTTAGTAATCATAAGATAAAGTATTGTGTCTACATGCTAGAAAATATCTAAACGTGCAAGATAACTTATTTGACAATGTAACAATGAAATTTAGACCAAATAAGAGAAAAGCTATATTCTCATAGATAAAACTAACTGAGTGAAAAGCTATATTCTCATAGATAAAACAAACTGAGTTACTAATTTCACACTGATAGGATTTTCAGTCTTCCAAGCAAGTCAATATTATAACATTATGCTAGCACACATTGAAACATTTAATACAGATAAACAATTACAAAATGATGTCCCATACACTTGACCAAACACAGATTTACATTGAAAGGCTTGATTCGTTTTATCATTACAGGCCAAAGGATCATAAGAGGCCAAACATTCTACACTTAGACCCAACAAACATCACGAAAAGTATTCTATCTGCCCAATATATACTAAATTTTACAGCCTAAAAAGTGCTTAAGTTGACAATGCTAAAAAGAATATAATAAAATACCTATAATAAAAAAAATTTTAACCAAGCCATATGTAACCTACTTAGATACCATAACTAACATTATAGGATTACCTACGTAATCTCTTAATTTCTCTTTTTTGAGAAATATAGGACACCTCATCACCATTTACACATCTTGGATACTATATATAGATTAGCTGGATACCAAAAGTTACAAATTACAATGCCTATAACTGTAAAATCTCGGATTTTAAGATGGTAATTTGGACATTTTACTAATTTTTCGGATATAATATTGGGGAGTAAATTTGCAAAAATTTTGTGCGGAAAGACTAAGTTGCAATTTTTTGAGGACTAAATTGATAGAGATTTGAAATTTGGAGACTTATGTGCAATTTTTGAAAAATTGCACAGCCCCATTCAAAACAGGCCACGTGGCCTGTTCACTCTCATTTCTCTCTCTCCCCGATGTTTTTTTTCTCTCTCTCTGCTCCTCGGCCGCGACCCATCGGAGGAGCAGCCGCACCACTCTAGCTATCGTCCAGCCAGCCGACCTCCCTATGCCGCGCCGAAGCTCCGCCGCCCGTCCTCAGTCACTGCCGATGTCTGCATCACCGGAAAAGCTTCAAGTCGCCATTTCAGATTTTTGGCCACCGGCGATGATTCCGTCCACCATTCAACCTTCAACCTGTCCTGTTGGATTCGTCTCGTCGCAAGGATTGTCAAGGTATATATATCTCAACCCTATTTTGCATGGATTGAAAGTTATCATTTTTGGGTATTTCGAGTTTATGGTTGTTGTTTTTGATCCGACTATTGGATCATGTTTTTNTTTTGACCTCATTTTTGGAATGTATTCAGAAAGTGGGAAAGTTTGATATATATATATATATATATATATATATATATATATATGCCTATCACCAAACAATATATTGTTTGGTGATCGGCACGAAAATCAAGATCAGACGGTCAAGATTTTGTCTCGTTTTGCGTGTCACCAGTCCGGTGTGAGCCCGGACCCGAATTGGACAAGTTTTATGTCTAACCTAGCTATTTTAGGTACTAGAAATTCAGTGAAGATGTTCGTTTGTGGAATTGAATCTCCAGTGAGAAGTTGGTTTTTCGCAAGAGGACGATTGAGAGTTTGGAATTGGTTCCCGACCCTCCAGGTGATCGTCAACGACACCTTGAGGATTCAATAGTGTGGTATTGCTATTCGAGTGAGGTAAGGATTCAATTACCTCTGTTTTATATCGTTTTCAAATAAGACTTACTTTCAGCAATATATGAGAACAAATATGATTTCTAGACTATTTAAATATCTGTGATGGGAATTGGTTGTATGAGATATATATTGTATTGCTCTAGGAATTTTTAGAGTGCAGGTTATTTTGGGTATATTAAAAATAGGGCTGTTATGCTGCTCATTTTTCTATAAAAACCTAGTATGTTGATTTTACTAAAAAACCATAGCACAATTATTTTCGCATTTCAGTTCTGTATTGCACGTGTCATAGGATCACACATGAGCACTGTGTTAGCATCGTGAGTTTATAGAGTGGCGCTACATGCCCCACCGTCGATGTAGAGTCCGTAAACCTGCACGGGGTTCTGTTACTTCTGATTACTTCCCTATTTGGCAGACATAAGCAATTCGGTTGCCCCTCCAGGTTTGATAGGCGACACATGGGTGTCCCCTTCGGGTATGGGCTTAGGTATCAACCAGGCTGCTAGGTACACTTAGTGCCATCATCTTGGGTTTCCACAGATGAGAGAATGAATGTTTATGAGTATGGGTTGATTTATGTCATGAACATCTGAATTGAATGGTTTTGATTACATTGCTTTATATATATATATATATATATATATATATATATATATATATGGATTTTCGGTTTGGATTATATATATGGATGTTTTAGACTAAATTAACCATGTAGGAATTCTCCATCACTAAAATATTTTCGATCGAGGTAATTGTTTTTCCTACTAAGCATTTTATGCTCACCCCTTCCTCAGGTGGTGTGCAGTGCGATCTTGGTGATCAAGAGAAGTAAGAGGTCATCTGCAGTTCATCTCTTGGTAATGTTAGGAGTTTGTTATTGTATTCTTTGGACTATTTGGGTTTTGTATTAGCATTGAACTAGCTTTCTATTTTGTCTGCGAACTTATGTATGTCATTCTGGGATTTGACTTTGGTTGTGGATGATAGTGATGCTTGAACTTATATTTGACTTTGTGATTTTCAATTATTATTCAGTCTATGTTTAATGGTATATACGAACTATGGGAGTGGTTCATGGGATGAAATTCTGATTATTTTATTTAAATAGACTGTTTATAAAACTAAAATTTTTTCCACACTTTTCAAACTAAAATTTGTGAAATTCCCCTTTTGTCACTAACCCGAATTTTGGGTTGTGACAATAACAATTATTATTTTTTTTCACCGTTTACAATACCCAGACAACGTGGTGGAATACCTATTTAATTTTAATCTTTTTTTTTTCAATTTACCCGTATACAGAAGTTAATATTTTCTTCTTTTTTCTTGGAAATAAAGAATACCTGACATCCATTCCCATATATACTGAATACCATAAATTACCTAGTAAAATACATACCATACTTATGGTAATTTTTTTCCCTAATTTAATTACTCTGACAACTTGGTAAAACACCTATACCAATCTTTTTTATTTTTTTTCAAAATTTGCCTTGATAACTTGGTAAAATACATATACCAATCTTTTTTTTTATTTGCGCAAATTCCGTAGGTATTAAGTAACAGGAATCCCTTACTCAAAACAAAAATAATAATAATAGGAATCCGAATATATAGCGTATATATATNGAAAAACCGTACGTACGGAGCCTAATTTCCAAAAAAAATTCAGTCGTCTCGAGCAAGCCTTTTCTCTCGGTGATGTTAAACGACAATTTATCAAAGGTAATCGAAGTTTTGGTGGTCATATTTCATCGGATTCGCTTGTGCACTGAGCGGTCGTTGAGAGGGAGCATTGAACGTCTATTGACTGGATATTAAGCGCATCACCATAAAATTTAGGGAAACTAATTTTCCAATGTTTAATTTCTTCACGAGGAGTACAAGTACTGTTCGGCGGAGACGTCTGAGATCATCATGATCGATAGTCCGAGCGTTGGGATACACCATCAAAAGTGTCCAAGCTATAGAAATCTTTACCTGTGGTGTCCCCGCCATTAAGGTTCCAATTCCAACTTTTAATTTTTTTTTAGAGAAACTCATTCTTTGTTGATAAAAAGGGAAAAAAAAAAAAAGAAAACGAAATTGGGACTCGACAAATTCTTTGATTTGGTTAGATGAGATAATTGAAATGGCTGATTGTGTTTTGATTTCTAATTATATATATATATATATATATATATGGTTGCCAATTTAATATGTATTTTTTTTTTACTTATGCGTAGATATTTTTTGATAATCATATCCTGGTTTTTTGATAAAATAGGCATAATAGGTTTTTACAGAAAAATAGGCAGCATAACGACCTATTTTTAATGTACTCAAAATAACATGCACTCAACAAGTTCTCAGAGTAATACAGTATATATCATACAATCAGATTTCACCACATATATTCAAATAATTCAAAAATCACATTTGTTCTCATCTGTTGCAGAAACTAAGTTTTATTTGAAAACAGTAAAAAATGAAGGTAACTGAATCCCTATCTCATAAGAATAGTGATACCACACTATGGCATCTTCAAAGCGTCGGTGGACGATTATCTGGAGGATCGGGAACCAATTCCAAGCCCTCATTCATCCTCTTGCAAAAAACCAACTTCTCGATAAAGCTTCAAATCCTTAAGCGGATATCTTCGCTAAATTCCTAGTATTCAAAATAGCTAGTTAGACATATAACTTGTTCAATTCGGGTCTGAGCCCACATCGGACTGGTGGCACGAAAATTGTGACAAAATCTTAGCCGTCTGATTTCAATTTTTGTGCTGATCACTAAAAGTAGGTAATATATATATATATATATATATATATATATATATATATATATCAAACATAAGTAATATATATATATATATATATATCAAACATAGGTAATATATATATATATATATATATTTTTTTTATAAGTACAATCCAAAATTGACAACAAAAGCACAATCCAATGGTCAGATTAAAAAGTCAAACTTAAGCCCAAAACATCTAAAAATGACAAATTTTGACTCAGGTAATATGGGGTTAAAGTATATATATCTTGACATTCCTTACGATGAGATAAATCCAACGAGCCCAAGAATGCAAGCTAAAATGGCCCGAAATGATGCTGGTGATGAAAAGCTTCAAACGACCATTAATAGTATTTTTCCGGCGAGCGGGCATCGGTAGTTACTGGCGATGGCCAGCAGAGGTCTCTGGCTACACAGCAAAGCGACGCCAGGAGGTCAGCAAGTCAGACGAAACCTAGGGAGGCGGCAGTAGCTTCCTTAGGTCCTCGTCCTAAAGTGAGCAGAGAGAGCGAAAGAGAGAGTCGACGAGAGAGAGAGAGAGAGAGAGAGAGAGAGAGAGAATGACAGAATCACGTGTCCCTATCTTAATGAAGACTGTGCAATTTTTAAAAATTACATAATAGTCCAAAGTTTTTCAAACCCCCTTCAAACTAGTCCCTCAAAAATTGTAATTTAGCTCTTCTACTCAAAATTTTTACAAATTAATCCCTCCATTAAAATATCCAAAAAATTGGTAAAATTCCAATTCTATCCTTGAAAATTTGGGATTTTTATAGCACCAAAGCAAGAAGGGGTACTGTTGTTTTTGCATTATTCATAATTATTATTTTTTTTGGTGGTTTAAAGGTACTTCAATAGACTCTATTAATATATCGTTTGATATTTACCTTGACAAAAGGCATTCCAATAACAGAAAGTTACAAAAGATCACGTAGATTTCAACAAAATGCGTTCCTTATATTTCTATTTATAAAAGTATCAAGGTTTTGGACAAAAATACATAAGAAAAAAAGTATTACAAAAAATATGGTCAATTTAGTTACTAGTTTTAAGAGTGACCAATAATTAAATTTTCAAGAGTAGTCAATTATAAGATTAATAATTGCTTTTTAGTAACTAAATTGTTTTTCTTTTTTTGCCATAAATTTTGTTGTTTGAGAGTAAGAATTTAGAGTTAACTATGTAACAATCTACCTAAAAAAAGGTCCACTAGGGCTAGCTTAGTGGGTAGGCTTAGGAATTGGATAATAGGTCGAGAGTTCAACTTTCAAGATATGTGAGTTATTTTTCTTTAATTTATAATAAGTGGAGATTATTAACTAAATCCTACTTAAAAAATTAAAAAAAAAAAACTACTTTAAAAAATAACAAGTACTAGGTAACCTATAGTAGCCAATTAGGAGTCATTTAGTACGGAGTAATCCAAGTTTTCAGATTAATGGGGATAGTGAAGAGCCTTTTCGTCACAACCAGAAATCTAAAGACGTGACTTTTAGTAATTTTAAATGAAAATATAATAAAATATTAATTTTACAAAATTTAGGAGAAATTGAATATTAGATAATTTTGTTTTGATTCTCATTATAAATTCCACAACTATTAAATCTTTTAGAAGTTTCGTTCGAAGGGTTAAACGTCGTTTTCGAACCCTTGGTGGTTTGGTTTGAAAATCTGATATTTTTTTTCAAGGGGGCCTTGAATAGGAAAACGAATATCTCCACTGAATTTCTAGTACTCAAATTCACTAAGTTAGACATATAACTTGACCAATTTAGACTCGGGCCGAACTGAAGCCCACAAGATACAAAATGAGACAAATCTAAGCCAACGGATTTCGCTTTTTGTGCTCTTCGCCACACATAGTCAATATGTACATATCAAAATTCTTATTTTCGTGAGTATATCAGAAATATGGAGTTTATTTTACAATCTAACGGTTGGATTGAAAGATTTTATTACAAATATAAAATAACTCAAAATTGACAAAATTTAATTCAGGAAAATTCGAATTTAGATATATATATATATATCACGTGAAAGATCGTGACGAGAAGAATTGAACTTGACCAATTTCACGGCGAAACATTACTGGAATCGGCAACGACATCGAAAAATCAATCATGGCTTCCCAGCACTACCAGCGGCGATTAGAAGGTTTTCATGCCACGGAACTAGCGGCATTGGCTTCGTCTGGTCCTAAGCTTGGCTTGTCAGATTTTTGACATCAGGAGAGAGAGCTGAATGTTATTAGCTTGGCAACATGTACAAGTTAAAATGGACAACAATTTTCGCTCTTAAATCCCTCACTCAAGAATTCTTTCATTTTCGTCCATAATATTGCATTTTAGTCCTTAATTTTCAAAAATTTCTTCAATTTAATCCAAATTCGAAATTTTATTCATTATTTTCTAATTGATCAAATGACCAAATTATCCTTATTAATTAAGAGGATTTACAATTATCGCTTTATTACTTTTACGCAAGTAATGCGGTCATAATTTATCATTGCAATTATCTAGTTGAATACTAATAATTAGTTTATTTTTCCTTAGATATTTTGTCAAAATATAAATCTTTACTAATATATATTACTCACGTACCTCTAAAATATATATATAGGCATTTTTGTCTGAGGGAATATTACATAGGCACTATATATATATATATAGAAAACGACATATTAGAACAGGCATGCACTAGCACTATATATAGTACGAAATAAATTCGGTTCTTGCTACCTGGAGATCAGAAGTCCCATGTGAGCTTCCCATTCAGAGATGCCCTTATACGTAACCATTTGTCTATGCGCATAAAAGTTTCTGTATACATATGTAACTAGCATAATAAATTATCTTCGTTTAAATATCAATATCATATTTTTGTTATCCATTAATTAAAAGATTTAAAACGTAGCTGATCTAGTTTAGTTTCAAATTTAATATCTAAGCTTATTCTCACCTCTATCAATTGATTAGTACCACTAAACCTTTTTCTCGATCTTTAAATATAGCAAATAGAGAATAATTGGAAATTAAAGGGCATGCAAGATGGGATTAATGGTTCTTATAACCAGTTAAAAGAGACGGAACGTTATGTCCGTTAATTCTAGGGGAACTACTAAAAAAAGAACCAAAACGAAACATACATACCTCATTTGAAGCCCTAGCTTGATTCAAGGAAACAAATAAAACAAACTTATAATAAAAAAAATAAAAAAACTCCAATTATAGAAGAACACATTGAAAAAGGAAAAATTCTTGTGTCCCATTTTCTTCAAAAATCATTTGCTTAAAAGAAAAACAAAACACAAAAGTCTTTTTTCTGCTCAAACCTCCTCACCCAGGAGGGATGGAGATAGAAAAGAGACCACTAACAAAGAAACCAAAACCTAATAATAAAAATTATATTCTTTTTCTATCCTCCTTGCCATCACCTCATCGTCCGTACCATCATCACTATCATTCCTCGATGGCTTTCCTCCTGGTCGCCTTAATTGCCTTACCTTTTCTTCTTCGTGTCCCTGCCGTCTCGGCCGCCGCTACCGCCGCCTTTATCCCGCAAGACAACTTCCTCATTGACTGCGGGGCCGACGCGGCAGTCACCTCGCCGGACGGCAGAATCTTCAAGACCGAAGCACAATCCTCCCCGTTCCTGAAGTCCGAGGACGACTACAAGATCTCGGTCCCCGCGGCCGATGTCCCCTCGCCGATCTACCTGTCGGCGAGGATCTTCGTTCAGGAAGCTACCTACTCCTTCCACTTGACCCGACCCGGATGGCACTGGGTCCGGCTCCACTTTTTCCCTCTCAACAACACCATTTTCGATCTCCAAAAGGCTACTTTCACCGTTACGACGGACAAGTACGTCCTTCTCCACAGCTTCAACGTCAACGGCACAGGCCAAGCTTTTCTCAAGGAGTATCTGATCAACGCCACGGACCCACGCTTCTCAATCAAATTCACTCCCCACAAAAACTCCGCCGCTTTCGTCAACGCCATCGAGGTCGTTTCGGCCCCCGACGACATCATCAACGACGCCGCGTCGAACCTCTCACCGGTCGGAAACTACGCCGGGTTGTCCAACTTCGCTTACCAACTGGTCTACCGCCTCAACGTGGGAGGGCCGCTCATCACTTCCTCAAACGACACTTTAGGCCGAACTTGGACAACAGACGACGCTTATTTAAAATCCAAAGCCTTGGCGAAAAGCGTCGTCGTTTCAGCAACCGTCGTTAAATACCCTCAAGGAGGCGCCCTAACGCCGTTAATAGCGCCTCAGATGGTTTACGCCTCCGCCGTCGAAATGGCTGACGCGGGCGTTAACAACCCCAAATTCAACGTCACGTGGAACTTTAACGTCGACGGCGCTTTTGGTTATCTTCTCCGTTTACACTTCTGTGATATCGTTAGTAAGGCGTTGAATAACCTCTATTTCAACGTTTATATTAACGGTCAAATGGCAATATCCGATTTGGACTTGTCTCACACGTTGGGGGCTTTGGCTGTTCCTTATTACAAGGACATTGTGGTAAATTCCTCTTTTGTCTCTAACGGCGCACTAACGGTCCAAATTGGTCCGTCCAATTTGGGGTCTGGTGACCTCAATGCCATATTGAATGGTTTGGAGGTTTTGAAAATGAGCAACACGGTGGAGAGCTTGGACGGGGAATTCGGCGTGGACGGGCGGAGAGAGAGCGTCGGTTCGCGGCGGGGGACTGTGGCGGCGGTCGGGTTCGCGATGATGTTCGGAGCATTCGTTGGGCTAGGGGCGATGGTGATCAAGTGGCATAAGAGGCCACAAGATTGGCAAAAGAGGAATAGCTTCTCTTCTTGGCTTCTTCCCTTACATGCTGGTGACACTAGTTTTATGTCTAGCAAGAATGCTGGCTCTCACAAGACCAATTTCTATTCATCCACTCTTGGCCTTGGAAGGTACTACTTATTATTTGTTGGAAATCACATAAATAATTTGGTAATTTAAAATTTAATTTTTTACTATAATTATTATTATTATTATTATTATCATTGTTGTTAGATGTTAGAGTTAGTGGATTTAATATAGCTACTAGCTAGGTTTTGTTTTAGTTTAGAATATGAAATCAACTGTTAAAATATCATGAAAGTCCACATATTTTTATGGTTAGCAAAATTATGTTCACGAGCTTTATATGTTAAAAGACAATAGTATTATTTACCCTTTTCTTTTTCGTTTTCTTTTTTTTTTTTTTTTTTGAGAAAACAGTGTACAATTGAATTTAGATATTTACGTAGCTCACAATATTTAATTGTCATAACTGAATAAACACAAGGTGATCTACTTGATGTTCAGTCCAAATTCACTTCTAGGCAGGCTTAATTTTTCAAATCAGTTCATTATCAACTTTTTTTTCCTTCGTAAAACTTGTGTCTCTTTAATTTTCCTTTATAAGATATATATAAATCTTCCACATTATTATTTCTCTTAAATAAATAACAAATAACAATTAAAATGATATGAATCTACACATATATACCTGTGTTAATAAAAAAATATATATTATTCTACTTCCGTGACACGTGGCATGAGGCAACTTTTATTATATTTCTCTCATATTTCTACATGAATTGTAAATACAGGTCCTAATTAATAACATTCATACATTAATTAATCAATCTGTTTTTCATGCATGGCGTACGCTCTAATAGGTACTTCTCCTTCGCCGAGCTACAAGAAGCCACCAAGAACTTCGACGCCAACGCCATAATCGGAGTCGGCGGGTTCGGGAACGTCTACATCGCCGAGATCGACGACGGGACAAAAGTCGCCGTGAAGCGAGGAAACCCTCAATCGGAGCAAGGCATAACCGAATTCCAGACAGAGATCCAAATGCTCTCCAAGCTCCGCCACCGCCACCTCGTCTCCCTCATCGGCTACTGCGACGAGAACTCCGAGATGATTCTCGTCTACGAGTTCATGTCCAACGGCCCCTTCCGCGACCACCTCTACGGCAAGTCCCTCCCGCCCTTAACGTGGAAGCAACGCCTCGAAATCTGCATCGGGGCGGCGCGTGGGCTCCACTACCTCCACACGGGGACCGCACAGGGCATCATCCACCGCGACGTGAAGACCACGAACATCCTCCTGGACGATAACTTCACCGCCAAGGTAGCAGATTTCGGCCTCTCCAAGGACACCCCAACTGGACAAGGCCACGTCAGCACCGCCGTGAAGGGCAGTTTCGGGTACTTGGACCCGGAATACTTCCGGCGTCAGCAGCTGACCGACAAGTCCGACGTGTACTCCTTCGGCGTCGTCTTGCTCGAATGCCTCTGCGCTCGGCCAGCCATAAACCCTCAGCTCCCAAGGGAGCAAGTCAACTTGGCTGACTGGGCCATGCAGTGGAAGAGAAAGGGGCTGCTTGACAAGATCATTGACCCGCTTCTGGTCGGGGCGATCAACCCGGAATCGATGAAGAAGTTCGCCGAGGCCGCCGAGAAGTGCCTCGCGGAGCACGGCGTGGATAGGCCAACCATGGGAGATGTGTTGTGGAACTTGGAGTATGCTCTGCAGCTCCAAGAGGCTTTCTCACAAGGGAAGAGTAATGAGGAGGGCGGAGAGAGTACTAAACCTAGTAGTACTCATAATTCGGTCTTGGGTTCGGGTTCGGGTTCGGCTGCGGATAGCCGCCCGGTTTCTTTGCCGGAAGAGATTAACAAGGGCCCTGCTGAAGTTCAGGCCATTGATGAACATTCCGGAACTGCCATGTTTGCCCAGTTTGCTAATCTCAATGGTAGGTGAAAGTAATGAAAAGAAAGAAAGGAAATTTGAAGTTACTCCAAAATGATCACTTTTTTTTTCCTACTTAATTTCTTTGTGTTATATTTTATATATATATATATATAGTTAATAGGGTTTCAAAAGATATATTATTTGGGTTCCCCCAGATTGAAGTTATGCGCAAAAGATATAGGACTGTAGGGTGCACTTTGTTTTATTTAAAGATCTTCTCCGTCTTTGATGAAATATTTATATATAAACGTATTAATATAATAATTATAATAATATGTACTGGTGTCTTAGGAATATGTATACATGCAGTACTCTAAACCCCTTTTTTTATTTTTTTCTTTTTTTCTTTTTTGAAGATTTGTTATATATGTTCCTGAGATTGCAGAATTTGTAATATATAATTTTGTTTTGTAGAAGAGAACGCAAGTTAGAAATGATCGATGAGTAATATTCAACTCCAAAAGAAAATGTTTAGTTTTGCTTCCAAAAGAAATGATCATGCACTGTGTTTTGATTAGTTTTGTGCCAAAATATAAGGAATCATTTACTTAATCAGCTATCAATACTGCACCTAGCTAATAATATTTGCCTAATATTATGGTCCAAGAGGGTGCATAATAACAAATCAAGTTGCCGTATGATATTTAATTTGCATCCATTAATTGAAATTTTGAATTGTATATACATATATATATAATATACAAGTGATGATAAGGCATTTTCACTTGACTGCGTTACTTTATCCCAAGTAGATGAGTCAGATAAGTTAGGGGTTACTTTAGGGTTAAAGTCCTTTGCCACCAACGTAGTTTAGGGTGACTGCAACCGCAGGTTTAACCATGCATGGAGCTGTTACTTTATACTTGCAATGTTATAAGTGTAATTTAGTTATTCACAGGATTTTTAGAATAGTAATATAATTCTCATCCACGTCATTAACTCATGTGTAATGTGTGTATTTGTACCAAACTTACATGCACGAATGTTGTAGCAATCTCTCGTGATGGTGTCAAGGTCTTATATATGAACCTCTGCGGAATATTGGATTAAAATTGCGCAAGTCCACACCTCACATATATATTTCCCTCCCAATTTCCAATTTTACTTTATGGGATCACTCGTCAACATAAATCTATTTAATTTAGCTAGTTATATATATATATATATATATATATATATATATATAGAAAGGTTGCCAATCTAATACATTTTTTTTTTTTACTCATATATTTTATTTTTAGTATTTGGATCACCATCTAATGGTGATCCAATGGCTATAATGAAGTGTATAAAAAGACGTGCATCATTAATGCTCTTTCTCTTTTTTACTTTTTACAATAAAAAAATAAGCATGCTAAATTTTCATTGACCAAATTGATACCTATATATAAAGGTAAAAAAAAAATACTTGATGGATTGGTGCCATATATATATATATATATGTATGACAATTTTTAACCATCCTCTGTAAGAGTAGATGACGCATGCACAACCGTTTTCTATGCCTCTGTCATCTTTTCCCTAAAGTTATAGATGTCGGTTTTCAACCGTCTTGTATATCTCGCATTCCCATCATCTATACACTGAAAAAGCATCCAAATTGGTATTAATCCTAGATTTTTTTATGATGGTTGTAACACTAGACCGTCTTCTTTAAAGACAATAAGGGACGGTTAATGTTACGAAACCATCCTCTATTATGTATGAATATAAACTATTAAGGATAGATTTTCATTAACCTATCATCTTAGTATTTTTTTTAATTTTTAAACAATGTTTGTTCTTTCCCACAAGTTGCCAACCTGTGATTCAAATGTCAAAAGGCCACCACAAAAAAAAAACTATAATCCACCATAAATAAAAAATATTAAAAGAAAAATTAAATTAATAATGTTAAATTATGTAGATAAAATCTAAGAAAAAAGTTCTTATATTGAATTGTGGCTGGACTTGATTGAAACCAAGCTACCTACGTACCTAATTAATAAGGTATCAAGCTATTTGTAGTTCACTTATATTATCGAAAAAAAAAAGTTGTACTAGTCCTCAAAATCATGTATAATAAAATAAAGTAAATAATTACAACCTATACAAATTCAAACTAAACTTGTTCATAGAATCTTAAAACGAAATAAGCAACTACAACTTGTACAAACTGAAACTAAATTTGTCCTTAGAATCATAAAACAAAGTAAATTAATGCAATCTATACAAATTAAAATAGACTTTTTTCTAGAATCATAAAACTATCTGACAAATACAAACCAAGACATATTCGACTCGAAATTTAGTTCCATTTCAATAATGGGAGAATTTGTTGACCCCACTCGTTCCGCACCTCATTTTTGTGTTTTGTAGTATAATTCTTAATTCCACAAAACTACAAAAGATAAATTTTTAATTACTTTTAGAATGTAACAAAGTAATTATAATATATTGAAAATAAATTTACACTTACATCAATTGGAATCTTGTTCCACGCATGGTTGATTATGTCTCGCATGTATCTCATTGTATAAAATTCACATTCGCCATTTTCTGGTTACTTTGGGGTATACTATAAGAATTTTAACCATGTTAGTACTCTACAAGTTTATAATATTAATTTGAGTCAACAATGTTACCTTCACAATTGTAAAAACCCGGAATTTTCGAAGGTAATTTGGACATTTTACCAATTTTCCGGATAAAATATTGTGGAGACTAATTTGTAAAAGTTTTGTTCAGATGGACTAAATTGCAAATTTTGGGGGACTAGATTGATAGAGATTTGAAATTTTGGAGACTTATGTGTAATTTTTGAAAAATTACACAGCCCAATAAAGAGGGGCCACGTGCACATCATCCTCCCCCCTCTCTCTCTCTCTCTTCTTTCTCCTCCCTCCCCCGAAACATCTCTTTCTCTCTCCTCTCTTCTCCCTCTCAGCCGATCTCCCGCAGAGCCGCCGCCAGCCACCGTGCGGGCCGCCCACTGACCGGCGTCACTCCGCCTCGGCGCCACGAAGCTCTG
>JXTB01000001.1:4434787-4452942 GCA_002914805.1 Parasponia andersonii | reverse complement strand
TTTTAACACTTAAAAATCATGAGATTTCATGTTTCAAACTCCTCTATCATGTGGTAAAATTTTCTCGGGAAAAATAACTCAATTCCGAAATAATTACGAAAATACCACAAAATTTAAATATTAAAATATTGCTACAGCACACAACTTCTCACCGGAGCCGAGCTGGAAGCTGAGAGTGGTCGGAAATCAAAGCTAGAGTTGAGACGAATCCAACGGTGGTGGTGGCGCAGTGATCAGACGTCGGATGGCGGCACGGCGGGCGAAAAACCGATCCTGTAGTGCGAATTTCTGACTGCGATTTCTCCGGTGATAGGCGACGGTTCACGGCAGCAGCACCCGGCACTACTTCGTCGGCATCTTCTGGTCACGGCGAGTGAGCGCGTCTGGCACAGCGGCAGACGGTGGAGGCTCGGGTGAACAGTGACTGAGGGAGGGTATTTTGGGGGTTCCGTGGAGAAGAAAGGAAAAATGGGGGGTTTTTATGCAATTTTTCAAAAACTGTAGTAGTGGGACACGTGGTGCAATCTGATTCGACCGAAAAATAAATTTCTGAAATTCCACTTTGGCCACAATTTTAAAAGATTCTTTCATTTTAGTCTCTCTTTAATTACACTTTTGCCCCCAATTTGAAATTTCTATTTCACTTTTGCCCCAAAAGTACCTAGACTTTATCTTGTCTAGATTCAACACCAAATTTATTTCCGATTTGTATTTAATTAATCCAAAAATATAAAATTACCAAATTACCCTTGAAGCAAAATTACTTAATTACCCTTACAAAATTTAGGATTTTACAATGTGACTCTGTAGCAGCTGTATATAAAGGTTAAGCATAGTTTAGTTCACATTTAATCAAGAATAAATTGGAAGATTAAAATCTACAAAATATGTACAAGTTCATTTTAGTGAAACATATAAAATCATATATACCATGCTTAGATGGATAAATAATATTAAACTGGGAATACTGATAATTGTTAAGCAAAAGAAAAGTGAAAAGTCCTTTATTTAATGAAAAATATTTACGAAATGTGACTTGATAGATTATAGATGAGAACTAAGAAAATTAAAAGGTTCTTTTATGGAAAAAATAAGACAATTAAAACATTAAACTTTAGCAAAAGATCTATGCAACAATTATTTTATTCAGTACAGAGACTTTAAACGAGTTCAAAGCTGTAACAGAATATAAGTGCAATGATATGATGAAAGTTAATTAACAAATATAGAATTGAACTTATGTAAATATTGTTGAAAATTTGTTAGTATCTAAGGTTACACATATACATAGAGAGAAGAAAGTTAACAAATACAAATAGAGAATCGAAATTAGAGCTGTAACATTAGCGTTCTTGGGTTAAAGAGGTTACTTACCAAACACAAACTGAACTTAGAACTCCTTCGACGACCATATAATTCCTCAATAGCAAATTCAAACTAGTTGAAAATGATTGTACACCTCCAGTTGAAAAAATTAAGGAAAACGAAAAACACACAGAAACAGAAGTTTAGTATTGAGTATTAAAAAATCTTTAGGAAAAAAAAAAGGCCATGCCCCTTAAAAGAATCAACCTTATTTCAAACTAAAGCTATTGGATGTAGATTACATGAACAGAAAAGAAAGAGAAGACAACGAGTTCCTACTCTAAATAGCAAACTACTGGAAACAAATAGAGTCAATACTCATAGTTGTACACACTTAAAAGACCAAAAAAAAAAAAAAAAAAAAAAAAAAAACTAACGGCTGCAAAATAGAAAATAAATTTTAGACAATTTAGCAAATAATATATTATATGTAAAAAGAGTATATAATACTCACTCAGTCAGATTGGAGGACCCATTAGCAGATGAATAAAATAGGTTATTGATCCATTCTAACCAAAGTTGATATTATAACGGAGTAAAGTAGAAGTATTGTATTATTTATTATAAATATATTTGGATCGAAGCTTCCTTCAGATATTATACATGTTATTATTAAACAATTGATACCTCATTATATTTTTTACAGGACATTTTTTTTCATTTTTTTTCCCCAAATTAGAAGCAGAGCAAGCATTATAGCACCATGAGAATAATCAAGACATATTATCAAAATACTTATATAGATTAAAAGAAAACTCAAAAATCGGTGACAAATTCAAAGAAAAAAAGGAGTAAAGAAACAAAGATAATCTTTAGGCCAAAGCGTAGCATTGTAAGACTTTCTAAGAAATAAAAGGATAGATTTTCAGTAATCAATCCTTAGAATCAAATTCAAAATAAAAAAAAATAATAAAAAAAAAGAACTTTAGATAATAGGAAAATTTAAAAGAAAAATAAAATGCAACCTAAGGCCACTGCCTAGAAACATAAGAGCAAAATTAAAAAGAATAAAAGAGAACTTATTTAAAATCCTAATATTATCTTTCTTTGAAATTGGGGGTTCCATAGTTACTTATTAGGGGGGGAAAAAGTCTATAACTGAACAAAAAATTAAAGAAATAAAATAAACCAATCATACAAACAAGAACCCATCGGATGAATGCTAAACTAGAAATGACATTCTTCCATCTTTCAGTTGCCCCTCTATAATCAACACATAAAGGAACAATTTTGATAAAATAAAGTCTAAAAATTTATTTAAAAAAAAAAAGTGTGTAAATCTTAAAAGATTACAAAGAATGAACATACCAAATGAAAATAATTGTTGAAGGTCCTTCAAATGGAATCCGACTAGTACAAATTTATGCGAACATATCCACTAGACGAAATTAATGAAAATTTGAAGTTTATTAGATACTTCAGAAGTGAAAAAGGAAAATGGTGGTAAGAGAGTGCAAAACTGATTGCTCATAAGCCAAGTGAAGAGGGTGACTAGGGGAGGGACTCTGGTATCGTGGGCTCTTCAAATTTTTTTATAATTAATATCCAATCCTTTAAAGATGGCACAGACGGTTTTTAACAAAACATGCGTTTCACTTAAGTTTTTATTTTACTTTTTTTTTTTATTTTTTTAAATAACTATAAAGGACCGCTCTAGTTAATACCCGTCATTTAAACTCAAATAAGTTTAGGGCTAAAAATAGGCACCACAACTCCGTATACTCAGTAGTAAATAGATGACGTGTGCTCCGAACATGCATGAGCTATCATGTTTGACGCCCTGTCTCCTATTTCCCTTTTTTCTGTAGTGTAGACGGAGATTGAAAATTGTGACTTGGGCATTATACATGTGTCAGTCATTATTTTTGTTAACTACATAAGAGAGATACAATATATACGGTGGGAGGGAGAAGTACTAATTAATAACTTATGAGACATAATAAAATAATTAATTAATCTAAATACAAATTGCTAACGTCGTCATCACACATCATAAGATTGTCCCACACGTGACTCGTTGAAAATTAACCTAACAGAGACTAGATTCCCATGATATACAACCACGATGCTATTTCTCAGTGAGTGAAAATTTTCAAAAAATTAAAATAAAAATGACTACCCTTTAAATATGAGCAATGTTAGCACTAATGGCACTTAGCACTAGTCTATACACTAATAAGGGTGTGACATTTACATGTGATGAGTTTCACATTTCTATTAGTTGCAATGCAAGTACCTCGTGTGCTCTTTTATTTTTTTCATTTTTTTATATATAATTTATGGATGAATACAAGAAATAGATAATAATACATGTAGATGTAGTGGAGCTTGTAGCCATGCAGTTTGATCGAGTTTTGATAGCCTGAGAACTCAAGAGATCATTGCAAGATGGAAAGTGTTTGAGACACTAGATAGAAGTGGGAGAGAGAGAACGAGAGTTAGATTGCGATGTCCCCTCACTTCACACGTTCAGGAGGTTTGTTGAGGACGTGGACGTTAGCAAATATAAACACATAATATAGAGTTAAGCAACACCAAATGCCCCCATATATTAGGATCCGTGTAAAATAAATAGTTTAAGAGATTGTTGAGATTACCATTATCCATAATAATAACTCAGTGATTAAAGCATAATCAATAGAGTCTTAAGGGATTCTTGAAGTCTCGAGAGTCTAGGAGCCTTGTAGGTTTTTGGTCTTCTACATCAAATGTTTAAAAGTGCTCTAATAGATTTTTCCCCTTTAGGTAGTGACGGTAGTTGTCTAGGGAGCAAATATCATATCTTTTGGTAGCACCTCTAATTTAACTTTATATAGTCCACTTAACTAAAAAATTCATAAACCCTAATTAGATGTTTAAGAAGTATCCACATATTTATCCATTTCTAAAAAATATCGTGGATTCAGTTTAATTAATCATCCTATAATGCAAATAAAATAATATGATCCAATATAATTAAATCAATATGTGGTCCACGTTGTACTATAAAAAATATAAAATTTCCTACCAATGGATTCTCATTTGAGGCTCAAATAAATTGAGTTTGGCCGAGTCTCAGGATCCCACTGGATTGACAGGTGAATATTTTACTCCTCTTGTATTGCCTCTTAGTTCTTTTTGTAGAGATGTTTTGGTTTAACCAAGTCTCAGCTAGCCAAAGCTTTGGAGATCTTTTTATTCAAAAAAAAAAAAAAAAGTTGCGGAGAACTAACCAAAGTGTATTTTTGACCCATTTGCGAGCTAACCTTGGATATGATTGAGCCCTTTAAAATTTGGCTAACGATGTGTAGTATCAGGTGATAGTTACTGACTAAAGATGAAATAAAATAGCAAAATAATATGATGTTAAACCGATTAAGTTATTTTTCCTAGACGTGAGTATGCATTACTCTTCTCTAGAAAATGTAAGGGCTGTTTACAAAAATCCAGAGAAATTTACGCCTAATAATACCTGTTTTACAAACTTATTGTTATTAATACTCATTTTAATTTTTTTTTCAAAAATACCTATTTTTATGGTCCATATTTCATATGCAAAATATGAGTAGTCCACATTTACAAAGTAAATTTTATCTATAAGATACATATTTCATATATAAAATATGAACAGTATAACATTTACAACTATGGTTTATATTTTTCATTATAAATTTGACCTATGATATACATTTTAAAATATGTGTCATTATTAGTGTAATTTTTATTCATAAAATGTAAAACACGATATATATTTTATGTGTAAAACAGTGGTGGTCTACAGCTCTCCAAAAATAGATATAAAAATAGGTATTAGTGAAATAAAAATAAAAAAACATATATTTATAGGAATATGGTTTGAAAACGGGTATTTATGAACTTTTCTCAAATTCAAAGTCCAAAAATTGAAAAATCTCTTTTGAGTTGAGAGTTCCATATTTTATTTTGAAAAATGGTATTTTTTTTAATATTTATTTAGAAATATATCACTTTTCCAAAATCTTTAGAAAATATTACTTTTTTTTTAAGTTAGTAGTTTGCAAAGGTACTTGAGGTAACTAATCTAATTACTTCAAATAACTTGACCAATTATCTCAAAAACTTCATTAATTAGTTAAAAAAATAGCATTTTCCAAATATTTTCGAATGTGGTATTTTATTAATATTTTCAAAAGTAGTATTTTTTTAAATAAATCCAAAAAAATTCAAAAAAAAAATTTTAATCCGGGATATTTGGGTGTGCTTTTTTAAAATTTTACCATATAAAGTCAAATTTCCTTAAATTTGGAAAATATTTTGCAGCCTTAAAAAATGAAATTAATCGCACGTCAAATTAATTGATTAAGAAATTAGAAAAGAAACATTTGGTGAAAGTGAAAGATAATAAGACCTCCTTCCTCCAGAAAAAGATTCCTCCTGTTGCAGTCGCACAACTCCTCTTCACTTCCTCCAATTCCTCCAATAATAGGCACCTCTCGTGTCGGGGAGGGAGGATCTTCCAATAATAGGTTTTTTTAAGTTCTTTTTTTGTTTTTTGTTTTATTTTCAAATAATTCTTCTATTTTGAAAAGTAGTTATTCATCTAGATCTAGTTTTATAGTCTTTGTATACCTGATCTACATTTATGTGTTTTGTATTGTATATTTTTTATTTTATTATTTTAGTCTACCTAAATCTAGATTTATAGTAGTTTTTACCTAGATCTATTCATATCTAGATTGTGTGCATGGTAGTATATACCCTCTTGTGATTTTCTTATAAGAAGTTAGAGACACCGACAATGAATGTTGAGTAGAGGATCACAACAAGCCAACTATTGAGGCGTGGAATTCTATTGAAGTGCACATCAATGTTTTTCTGTACAAATCCCTCCCTTACCGGTCGATTATCCAAGATCCCAGCTTGTAAATTTTCCCCGAAAACCTTCAGTTTATTGTGGTTATATACTTTATAATCAAAAATCTTTTTATGGATATTGTACTATCCTGTTATTATTAATGAAAATATTTTTTTAAAAAAAATGATTAAGAAATTTGTTATATAAAGCAGTTTATAAATAAATCCAAGCATTATCCGATCAAGTATATAAAATATTCGCGTGTTTTTACTTGAAGGGATTGGTTTCAGATTGATTTCGCATATAGGTACCAATTATTTGATGTTACCCACAATACTAACTGGATAACATGGGCATCATTCACTGGAAAACACCGATCGAAGTTGACACGTACATATGTTTTATATAGTTAGAGCATTGATAATTCTATAGAACTTTATTACTTGGACAAAAATCTATAATTAATAAGCTAGCCACGAAAATGATTTCTTTGAAAAAAAATATGAAGACGAAATAAACCGGTTTATTAATTGGTAGAATAATATTAGAAATGTAAAATCCTAAATTTTGTAAGGGTAATTAAGTAATTTTACTTCAACAGTATTTTGGTAATTTTGTATTTTTAGATTAATTAAATAAAAATCAGAAATAAATTATTAGTATTGAATCTAGACAAGATAAAGTCTAAGTACATTTGGGGCAAAAGTGAAAAAGAAATTTCAAATCAGGGACAAAAGTGTAATTAAAGAGGGACTAAAATGAAAGAATCTTTTAAAATTGTAGCCAATGTGAAATTTCAGAAACTTATTTTTCGGTCGAATCAGAATGCGCCATGTGTCCCACTGCTACAATTTTTGAAAAATTGCATAAAAACCCCTCATTTCTTCTTCTCCACGAGAACCCCTGAAATCCCCCCCCATCCTCTGTCATTGTTCATCCGAGCCTCCACCGGTCGCCGCCGTGCCAGACGCGCCTGTCCGCCGTGATCAGAAAATGTCGACGAACCAGTACTGGGTACTGCCGTCATGAACCACTGCCTCTCGTCGGAGAAATCGCAGCCCGAAGTTTGCGCCAACAGATCGGTTTTTCGTCTGCCGTTCTGCCGTCCAACGTCCGATCACCGCACCACCACCACCGTTGGATTCGTCTCGACTCTAGCTTTGATTTTTGACCACTCTCGGCTTCCAACTCGGCTCCAGTGAGAAGTTGACTACTGTAGCAATATTTTAATATTTAATTTTTATGGTATTTTCGTAATTGGTTTTGAAATTGAATTTTCGATCGGACCGTTAGATTTTAAAACTGATATCATTTTTGGAATCTAAGTTGAAAATAGTGAAAAATGAGATATAGATTGACTATGTTCTAGAACGGGCTCGAAAAACGAGATCGGACGGCTCAGATTTGCCTCGATTTGCATGCCATGGGGCCTACATCCAAATTTGATAAATTATATGTCTAACCTAAGTTTTTTGAGTGCTCTGAATTCAGTGGTGAAATCCGTTTCATGATTTGAAGCTCCGTTTGAAAATCAAGTTTTCAAACCAAGGAACTAAAGTTTCGAAAACGACGTATGTTCTTCCAAACGACACCTAAATGACGCCAAACTTTCTCCATTGCCTTGTAACGCTAGTTGGACGCTCGATAGAGGTAGGGATTCGATTACTTGATTCAAAAATTAATTTAATTTATGAATTTTACATATTTTCAATAAATATAGAATTTCGTGAAATAATTTATAAAAATTATGTTTATGTCCACTTTTGACCTGATTTGAGGTATAAACTACCTGAGAGACACGTCATACTGGTTGGCGTGTCATATATACTGTTTTGGATTGATTTCTGCAGGAAATTGGATTTTTGGGTTTCGATAGAAAATAGCTGTTGTAATGCCGAAATTTTTAGAAAATCCAAAATGGTTTGAGAGCTCAGTTTTGAGGACTGGAAGTGATTTGATTAAAGAATACTGTATGGTTATTTTGAGATTCTGTGGAAATAGTGCATATCCTTATTATGTCATTTATAAAACATTTATATACATTCACACATTTACAATATCTTACATTGGGTGATCAGACTTACGATGCCCTACATTGGGTGATCGGACATACGATGCCCTACATCGGGTGATCGGACTTGCGATGCTCCACATCGGGTGATCGGACTTACGGCACCTCTTTAGGTGGCTCGAACTTACGAGTAATCTGTTAGGACACTTCAGACATCACGATTGTATATATGGATATATGTTGGCCTGAATGGATATGTATTGGTTTTGATGAATGTTACAATGGTTTGAAATGTTTGACCATTGGACTATGACTTCTACTTGAGTTTTGTGAACTATTTTGAATGGAATACTGACCATGCAGGACCTTCAATATGAGTATATTTTATATATATGTAGGAACTTGTAATTGATTCTCTACTAGGCATCAGCTCATCCCTTTCTTCCCTTCAGGTGACACTCAGTATAATTTGGATCAGAAGAGATAAATCGAGGCATTTGCAGAACAACTAGTTTATTTATATTTTGGTAATTTCTTACCAGACTTGTGAAATATTTAAATTTGAGTAGGAATTTGGATTTCATTAAACTTTATATATTAGAATATGAAATCTGGACATGGTTTGTATTACTTAAGTCTGAGTTTGAGTGTGAGATGATTTGTGATGTACGACTATTAAAACAATTGTTTTGTTTACGGTCTATGTTCAATGAGTGACGCATAACTGTGAGATTTTATTTTCATTTAAATATTTTATTGAGGCTAGTTTTGAAAGGTTAGAATCTTTGAGGCAAAATTTTGAATGAATTGAGTCTTTTTATTTAGTTCTTTTTTTTTATTTCTAATTTATGAAATACACATTCTACCATTGACCTCGGCCTCGGATCATGATAAGAAACACTTATTATATTATGAAGATTAATTGGTAGAATAATATTAGAAACACTCATTATTATTTTTTTCTAACAAATACTATGACATAATAGTCAACTAAATAATAATTTTTATTTTGAAATGATATTGTTAAATAAATGACTCTAGTAGCTCCAGGGAAAAATCTATCATTATCCCTGAATTTTGATATTTTTCATTTTTATCCTTAAATTGTTAGAATGTTCTATTTTAATATCTTTTTCCGCATATATTATGTTTGATTCTTAACAATAGAAATACATGAGACGTACTTTCCCTGTTCTTTTATTGATTTCAACAAGATGTCACAAGTCAGAGAGTTCTAAAATATATTTTCTGTTCGATGTGTGTAGTAGATCATGTTTCCTTAACGAGTAAGTCACATACATTTTTATTAGTCTGATTTTTAATCAAATCTCTCAATTTCGCATTTAAATATTCTTATATTGTTGGCCAATGATTGTGGATATAAAATACGTAAAAACAGAAAAGCCTGTGTGTCTCATTTGCTCTTTTTGTCAAGAATATAATGGAATTTATGGTAAAAATAATTAAAAAGAAACATTTTTAATAATTAAGGACCAAAATTAGACTTTCCTTATAATTTAAAAACCAATAATCCTAAAATTTTGTCACACTATTCGATACCAAAATTTGGTGCAGAAAATTAGTATCTCCATCGTTACTTATGCACAATAGATGTACATGCTTGGCTAATTGGAAATGAAGAGAGAATGTAGATAAGGATATATGGTGAGGTTTGCATGTATATCTTGAGCCAAACACCACATAGTTCTATTGGACCATATTGATGATTGGTAGCACAATTTGGAGGAGTTTCTTTCATAGCCTCAAATCCAACCCACCTTTATCGGTCCAACACCCAAAACTCCATATGACGTGTGTGGTCTTCTCTTATCCTCATCATCATCATTTCCAAATATTCCATTCACAGTTCTGTACGTCCCATTACTAATTCCCTAGTCCAACTTTAACTTCTCAATCACATGTATCTTTGATCCTGGCTATCTATATATAAACTCTCTTTCCATATTTATACATTTAAAGCTCTCCAATATCAACATATATATCCATACTATTCATCTTCTTCACCTCTACATCTCTCTCTCTCTCGATAATGGAAAATATGGCCGAAGCTGATAACAACATGAGCACGTTTGACATGGGTTCGCTTAGAACAAATCTCCCATCGAAGTAAGAAAACATTCTGTACTAATTTCTACTTATTTTGTATTTGTTGTAACTTCTTTTTTTTAAAGATAAACCTATATATATGTATTTAAGGTGTCAAAATTCTACAAAAGCATTAATTATGTCTTGTATGAAGATATTATTTTTTAAAAATTTTTTGGTTAATTATGATCAGCAGGAGAGGTTTGTCTCGATATTATTCGGGAAAATCGAGGTCGTTTACGTGCATGGCGGATGTTCAATGCGTAGAAGATCTTAAGAAACCGGAACACATTCCAGATGCGAAGAAGAGGAAGAAGTACTCGGAGAGAAACAAGGAGATATTGCCTATTCCACCATATCCATTCTGTAGGAGAGTTGATTCTAGTACCAACCAATGTGCTGCGCCTTGTCATGTTGGAGTCTAAAAGATTAATATCCCGAAATTATCAAGAAAAAAAGAAGAAAAGAAAAGAAAAAGAGTGGTGTAATTACTTTAACTAATTTAGAAGGAAAAAAAAAATAACTACTTTTTTGTGATGTCTTCTTCTCCTGGATGTGTAAATATATGAGTGGCTATGTATAGTAGATAAAATATACTTTCGGCTTCTTCAATATTCGGCAACTTTTTATTATGTAGATACATGGAAGTAATCATATTGTATACGGCTTATGATGTAATGCAAAATATGCGAATCTATTAAGGTATTTTTGTGGAGTCATCTTTCTCTTCATTTCTTTAATTTGCTTTTGGGGTAATGAATGGATCATACGTATTGATCATTCTAATGTAGCCAGTAAATTGAGAGGTATGTTATGGTACTATTCCAATCTTCTTTTCTTGCTTGAAGTTATGAAAAGAAAAATTACCTAGTATAGTATGGCGATTCGAGGAAAATGCTGTACAAATCTATTACAGATGTTACAAGGTGACAAATTTGCATCAGCTTGGTACAATTTTAGTATTGTATCGTTATTATGATATTCTTGGTACTGCATTGTTTGATTTCAATGTAATTCTCGTATGAAACACTACACAAATGACAACCTATAGTAAGAACAAAAGTACATACTTTAAAACGAGAAAACACTTGAAAGCATCTTCCAGTACTCGCATGTAAAGGGTCTTCTGGAATTTTCTTGTATTGAATTATTCTGATTAAGATATAGAAGCAGAAGATGAAAGTGAATATATATATATATATATATATATATATATATATATTAACTTACCGAAACGGCTGTAAAAAAGAGAAATGGCCGATAGTTTATGTTATAATATAAGAAAGAGCTGCCTCCAGTACTCAAAGGAGGATTCAATTCAACCATTCTGGCCATTCCCATCACAAATCTCGTTTCAAGGTCATGTCCAAAAAGTTTCGGTATTTCTACAGTTACACTGATTCCCCTCTCTATGTTAATTGAACTAGGAAGAATACACATTCCGGTTAAAAAGTGATAACCACAAAAGGGAAATGGAAAGGCCAATTAATTCTTCTTTTCCTAACTCCACCAAAAAAAAGACTAGAAATTATGGCCTATCAAAGAACAATTATGCGCACCAAAAGAATCAGTGTTTCTCCCTAAATGTACAAAATTACGATGTAGGCCCATACGAGGACTACGGCTGCTGACTCTGAATTTTCTTCTTGCTGATGCCAAAATCCTCACCATCAAGCATGACGATGTCATCATCTTCATCAAGAACTTCGAGTTTCTTATTGGCTCTAACTTCTTGTGCATCGCTTGGAGTGACATCCTCAGAAACCTCATAAAGTTTTCTCTTCTTTCCTGGAACAATTTCTTCCTCACTGTCCTTTCCAGTCTCCACCGTCAATGACTCAGATGTGCTTCCAGCATTGTGATCAACAGACTTGTTGCCGTCATTCTCCACTGAAGCTTGACTCCATCCAGAAAGAACCATTCCATCAGGTTCCTTTTCCTCGTCAAATTCCTCTCTGTTGAAAATGCATCAAACTGATGAAGTTGCTCACAGAAACAAAGTTAAAAGGATATTATTTATACCAAAAACCAACCAAATTAAGAAATCCTGCTCTTGGGTTTTTGACCCAAGTGNGAAATTAAATAACAAGATATAATGGAGCAATATCAAGAACCATCCTTATTCCACATGTTACAACACTTATCAGGAAGCCATCTTAGCAAACATGTCATCCAACTATTTCAATCTAAATAGTTAAGACTTAAGATTACAGCAAGAGGTCATAAATTTGTGCAATGTTCACTAGCAACATGCACTAAGTATAACTCTCAGTCCAAATTCTAGAGAGGGAAATAAGAATGCAGAATGCAATATCTCTTGCTAAACCCAACATGTATAATTGTTATAAGACGAGAAGAATAGAGAAAACCTGTGCTTGATGTTGATACTGCAACGCAGCTCTTGGTAAAGATCACTAACAGTCAGCATTGACCCACCAGTAATTGGAGAATTAAGCTCAGACAGCACCTAAGAATTGGTTTGAAAAGAAGGGAGTAGCAGAGAAGAAAACAATAGACATTCAGTAAAAAGACGAAATAGATATTTTGGATCCAGTAAGAGTTGTGTCAACTGTCAATACCTTATCAACCACTGCAGCATAAGATGCTAGCAAGTCTTCATCAAGATCGTCACCAGTCTCATACAGAACCTCTGCTCCATGCATGATAATTGGTGCACTCATCCCAAGCTTGGGTTTCACTATTTTCTCAATTATTTCACTCAACTTTGAACGATGGGTATTTATCTCAAGTAATAGAGGTGTCTGAATTTCATCAAAATGCACGGGATTGGATTGGAACAGCATTTTGGATGTCAGCAAATGGATCCCGCAATATCAGAATAAAAAATTTACTTACCTCGGAACAAACATAGCAAGACTTGTTAGGTTCAAAGGGTTCCACTGGCATGAGTAGCATCTTTCTCGATGGATGTTCCAGACAATATGTCATCCTGCACAGAAGTTTGGAAATATGTAAAGAAACCCAGCCACCAAAAATACATATCTACTCTTTCATAGTGTTTGTGCCTCTATATGACTATATCCATGCGTACAAATGAAAATATATGTTTCCGATAAAGAGACTTCGACGTCAACAACTGGAGTGAAACTCTGAGTACAGGAAACATATTTTGCATAGAGTAAAGGAAACTGCACACACACACACCTGTATCTCTTTGTATCATTTTGCAGCACCTTGATGGCCTCGATAACAATCAATCCTGCAATAATAGCATTGGTTGTTGCAACAGCATGAACAATATTCCCAGCAATACCTTTAGCTTCAAATAGACTATGTAAAGGAATCCCAAAAGAAGAAGCTCGAATGTTTGCAGCAGCAGTAACGAATTCGACAGCTAACTGATCATCCTTGTCAAATGTCAGATTCCCAACTTCCTGTGAAACACCCATGCCCCAACCCAAGCAGGAAAAAAATAAAAATAAAAAAGATATCAGAATTTCCACTTGATACAAGAGAGAAAAAGAGGAATGGAGAAAACATTAAGAGATCCAAGGGCCTTATCCAATAACAAAAGAGTCCAAAACCAACCTTTTCTCTTTTCAGGAAAAATAGCTTCAGTGCCTCAAGAAAGATTTTTGAATTTTCCTTAAGACTCCATATATCCTGTGGATTTTTCATGCCCAGAGATGCCATGGCAGACACTGAAGATGGATCATTGGTTCCACCATTTTTCTCCACATTTCCATTCTGTTGAGTTGGCTCATCATGCAGGCTATCCCTAATGTATATAGGCTTTGGTCTATTACGGTTTTTCCACGTCTCCTCATTAGACAAAGCCATTTCAATATTATAACCAAATACATGATCATATATTCTCCTCCCGTACTGATCAATGTCTTCATCATTTCTGCGTTCAAATACATCTTCCACATGATTTGATGAGCTAGCAGCATCACCAGAACGCACATTCAAATCATTCTCCTGATTCTTGTCCCCAAACAACTTTGCAAAGAGAAGTTCCTTTGCCCACACAATACAGTGAACAAACTACAAAAGTAGAAACCTCTAAATTTAATTTAAAAGTCACTACTATTAAAATGCTTCTATCTCCTTGTAGAAGCCGCACATAAACAAATATTAAAGGGCATGCAGAATGATTCAGTTACATATAAATACCTTCGATGGTGTACTTGTAATGGTACACACAGGATAAGTTTTTGGGGCAGGTTTAGGTTGGCACTCGTAGCACTCTGTTTTCCCCTTAACATGCACGGTAACCTGTTTCCAATAAAGATCGGAAAAAGGGATTTAAGGAATTAAGTGTCATTAGATAAAATCAAATGAAATATTTAGTATGCCAAGATATTGTGAATGATGAACACCATGGCTTAAAAATTACATAAACTTTCATCACCCAGGCTAAAAACAATAACAAATACACAGATATTCCATAAAACTTCAACAAACCAAGATACTTCGCATGAAGAAGAGCTACATAAGTAAAGTAGAGAGGAAGGGGAGGTCTCTTCTCTTGCTGTGTTCGGTAGGAGAGGAATGGGAAAATCTATAACAGTTACGAGGATTAAAAACTGGCCCAAACTAATGATTTCAAATCCAATCTTTTCCCTCCCAAAACCCTTCCTGCCAAACATTAATTCTACTCCAAATCCACGCACTAATCCCTCGCCTCTCTACTTCCTTCCACTTTTCCCTCCTACAGAACACTCTAAAGCTACTCTAAGGATACAAAGAACGAGTGTCTGAAACTATATGTAGTGCTCAGAATGTCGAATTTCCTTGTTTCTTTATTTTTTACTTATTTTAATAACATGCATGTCAGATTGATGCTTCATTGAAATTAGATACTTAGACTTCACGAAAATGATGAAACCTAGGAACAAAATGATCTAAAGCAAATCTGCTTACAAATGACAAATATGAAACTAAATATACACATAACAGAGCAGAAATAAGATCAAGATCGCAACATGCCTATATTCTTTTATCCCACACTAAAGAACCATCTACCAAATTCCTTTGTTTAAATGACTTGGGAAGTTCCACTCACATCTTTTCAGGTATTATCACATTGAATAATTCGTTCATTCACATGTTGTATGTTTATAAATGGTCCATATCAATTATCTGAACGAGTTGGATGAGCTTTAATCCCCTTTTACATACTATTGGGGTATTTGCATCTATCCATTCTCACATCCACTTTTGAAACAACTCCATTTTATCCACCTGTAACTTATCAACCAACATTCTGTGGTAGAAAGCAAAGCTGGCCTCATGCTGATCCATATAGACATTTTTTTAAACAAAACAATCAATCCTAAAAAATTAATAGCCTCACAATGGTCCAACATAGTTTTCTCCTCGACGGCTGAAGCTCTTTTTTTCCCCTTCTAAAGGAACATTCCGAACAAATGGACAAATATTTTAAATGTCTAGATTTGTACATCTTTGACTGATTAAAAATGGAAGAGTTACATCTCCTGTTACACCTTAGCCGACATTCATTACAGGTTTTAAGTAGAATCCAAACATTACCCAGAAAAACATCTCGACTAAATAACCAACAGAAAAAGAAAATACAAACATAAAGCACAAAAGGATGAGGTCCGGACATGTTCTATTTTAAAATGGATTATTTCTAGAAAATACAGCCAAGTCAGGTATTTACCTGTCCAAGGAACCCAGTGGTCCCACTTTCAACCAGAGGAACATCAGCAGCCAAGCATAGCCGATTAACATGCCTCCTTGCATCTAAGTTGTCAAGTCCATTCAAAACAACATTAAATTGCTTATAAAAGTCCACATCGAAGTTAGGATCCTTGACATTTGCATGATATGGTGTAATACTTATTTCAGGCCTAAATTTTAAGACAGCATCCCGGGCAACCTGTTGAGAAAATTTGTCACCACTTAACATAAAATGCTCATTCAGTTCAGATCAAAAGCTGGTGAATCTACTCACTCTGGCTTTTGACTGCCCAACATGTGATTGTCGGAAGAGAAATTGCCTGTTGAGGTTACTGACTTCTATAGTGTCCATGTCAATCTACAATTAACATAAACAAATTAATTAGAGACAAACACCAAGAAAAAATTAATTGGAGAGAACAACCAGAAAAAACTATGTACACAAGAATGTGCTTGCTTCAAATTACAGAGACCATAAAATATCATAAAAGAAACAACATAATTATCATCATGACCAAGCAAGCACATATTAACTGCATAGAGACATACTAGTTGCATGATCACATAATTATAAATAACATACAACGTCATGGAGATAGTAAGACAACGTAGAGCTACAGTGTTACAAATGGCTAATATTATGTAGATATAACAAAAAATGTTCCCCGGGGGGACAGGAAATAAGTGAACCACCAAAAAAATAAGTAATTTAGGTAGCAAACACGAAAATCAAAGGTAAATTGGATGTATTGCTTCAATCAAATTATTCAAATCTATGTACACAATTAAGAAATCACTATAGAATTGTGAGTAAAGGAAAGGGGAATTAATGAAGTACCACTACCCACCACCAATGGAGAAAGATTGCTCCATATTAAGGAACAGGCAGTGTGTCAATAAGTTATAATAGAAACATATTTTCTTGTGTACCCGGGACCTAGGTGTTACGAATTCCTGCCAAATTGGCCAAACTTGCATCCTACCATAACCATATGAGGAGCTCAAACAGCGGTTAAACATTTCAAAAGATTTGTGTATGAAAGAATCAGTCTAAAGAATTTGTCCTCAAAAATCAAGACTGAGTCCCTGCAGTAGTAGTCTGCTCTCTGCTGTGCTGAATAATGGTTAAATGAATACCATAAAGGAAGTCTCATAGCCCAAAAAAATAAATTAATTAATTAAATAAACAAATATAAATAACCATGAAGTAAACTTCCAGCAAAACCTTAGTTTTCCTCTAGCCTTTTTCTATATTTTACCACCCTTAGTCCCCGTAAGATAACAAAATATCTACAGGACTTGACTTGAACAATTTCAATGACACACAAAAACAATGCTAGAACCGAAGAATCGTTCTATCTTTGAATTAATTGTTATTTGTATAAGGCTAACAATCTGTAAAGTGTGCTTTTGAAAAACATTTTGAAAGCTTTGGAAAAACGGAAACTTTCCCAACCTTCATAGAAGTATTATTATATCAGACAAAGCAATAAATTAATCAAACAAAACAATTAGAAAAAAAAAAATACTGATTAAGAAGCAAAACACAACGAAACCCATTAATAAACAAACTAAGAAATGAGATATAAACACGAACCTAACCCTAAAATCCAGCACAGTTACTAAAAAGAAGCAAAACCCAGAAGCCAAAAACCCTTGAGAAAAGAAAAAACTCACAATATGAATGTCTTGGAAGCCAGAGAGAGCGAGGGTCTTGAGTAGCTCGCAACCAATACCACCTGCTCCAACCATAAGCACCTTCGAGCCCTAAAAAAAAAAAAATAAATAATAAATAAAAAGAGGACACCCCCACGCAAAAGAAAAAATTAAGTCAAAATTCAGTAGAGCGACGAGTAGAAGCTTAGGGTTTCGTACAGAATTTAGGTTCTGAGTACCTTAATCACAGAAAATTGGTGTAGGGAAGCCATGGGAGGTGAAGCAAGCTAGAGAGAGAGAGAGAGAGAGAGAGAGAGAAACGAAACGACGACGACGCGTGAACCGGAAGCCGAATTAACTCTAAATTAACAAAAAGCAAAGTCACAGAGATAGAGAGCCTGAAATTTAATAAAAAGAGAGAGAGAGAGAGAGAGAGGTTTGTGGGGGGAATCGAACCCCAGACGTCAAAGAATCCAGAGAGTGTAGTTCCAGGAAAGGGCGGCTTAGGCTGGTACTACTAGTGGTGAATGACTT
>JXTB01000001.1:4324593-4433117 GCA_002914805.1 Parasponia andersonii | reverse complement strand
AAAAAATCATTTTTTGTTTGATATTTATCATCTGTTCTAGATTTTTTTTGTGCTAATTATGATTCCTAATTTTGCTTTTGATTATTTGTCTATTTGCATTTATTAATTGAGTCATGTTCATGTAATTTCATTGAATGTTGTTTTGACATTTTACTATTACTTTCATCCAAAAAAACAGATAGAAAAAAAGTGAAAAAAATAGAAAAAGTAGTCTGGTTTTGATGCTAATTATGATCCGTATTTTTACTTTTCAATATGTGTCTATTCGCATATATGAAATAAGTATTAATCGTATAACTTTATTGAATATTGTTTTAATATTTTCTTATTATTTTCATCCAAAAAAAAAGAAAGTAAAAATGAAATAAAATAAAATAAAAAAGATAATTTAGAGACAATGATGAAAAATGTGGCAATTTTTTGTTAAATATATTTGTGGAGTTTTTCTTTTTATCTATTTTTTATATGAGATATTCAGTTTTTTCACTGTTTACTTACTTAGAGTATTAGTGTTAAGTGAGTTTATGATTTTCTTTTATTAAACAAAAATCATTTTTATTATGTGTTATTTCTAGATATTGCCATGTGTCAAAATTTCTTTTAATACCTTTTATAATCTCTTTACTATTGTTTGACTATAAATATTGAAGTTATTTACTGTCTTATTTCATACTCTGTTCATGCTTATCTTCCTTTTTATTTATAATTTGTTAAATTTCTTTTTAACCTCCTTGATCGTATTTATTGTGTTGTTATTGCTTCCTTTGCATTTCGTGTAACTGCTAACTATTTATAGCTGATATAAGGAAATTTTTTTAGAAATAGTTCAGGTATTATTGCCTTTTATTATATTCTGTTATGTTATTTTCTCTTTCTTTCCTTTCAGTTATTAGTATGCTTTATTTTAGTGTTCATTAATGTCTATACTATGTACTATTGATATATAGTTGAGATGTTTACTTATTTGTTCAACTCGTGAATGTGAATATTATGTATCATTCAAGTGCTTCATTAAATATTGTTGTCCTTCGTCTTAATTATATTCTGTTATATCATTTCTCGTAGTCTATCGTCTCTTGCATTCGTTCTGTTTGGATATTTATCTCTTCATTGTTTTGTATTTGGATAGTATAAAATACTTTAATACTCTTTTTTTTTTAATTTTATTTCTGTGTTTGATGTATTTGTTTTCGTTACCTTCGTCCTCAGCCCTTTTATCTAGTCTTTGATTCTTGTCTTTCTTTGCCTCCTCTGCATTTCATATAACTATTAACCATTCTGAGGAGCTTCTATTAGAAATAGTTCAGGTATTATTGTCTTTTATTATATTTTGTTATGCTAGTTCTTTTTCTTTTCTTCAGTTATTAATATGTTTTGTTTTAGTAGTCATTAATGTTTATACTATCTACTTCTGATATATAGCTGAGATATTTAATTATTTGTTGTTCTCTTGAATATCATGCATTACTAATGTGCTTTATTAAATATTATTGCTTTTGATCTTATTTATATTCTATTATATCATTTCTTGATGTCCATTGTCTCTTTTGCATTCATTATGTTTGGATATTTGTCTCTTCATTGTTTTGTGTTTAGATGGTATAAAATATTTAAATATTTTATTTCTTTTATTTCTGTATTTGATGTGTTCATTTTTATTGTTTTTTACCCCCAATCCTTTTATGTAGTCTTTGATTCTTGCGTTCCTTTCTTTGTTAGTTCAATTTCTATTATCTAAACTTTTTTATTCTATCTATTCTTCCAAAAATTTTTCCTATTTCGTCTTTTTTCTCTATTTTCCCTTTTTTTTCTAATTTAATTATTACAATTTTAGTATTTTCTTAATTATATTTTACAATCTAATCTACATTTGGTAATAATGATTATATTTCTATTAATCATATGGAGTTAGACATTGGCTACCCGAAAATTATTGTGTATAATGATTTCTGTAGTTAGATTGAGATAGCAGAAAACTACTGTGCAAATAACATTTTTTACTATAGAAATAATAGTAACTTGGCTTTTTAGTATGATTTTACGGATTTGTCCTTAAGTGTCTAGTTGTAGCCTATTAGTGGGTGTGGTTATTTCGTCTTATCATTTTTATTTGTATGATTTGGCCAAATTATCCCACTGTCTCTGTGTATGGATAAGGGATTGGACTGGGTTTTTGTGTCTTTTTGCTTTACCTATGGTCATTCTCCCTCCTATCTTCCATCCATCCGCTGCTTTGCTTTGATGTTTATCTGTTTTTCTTCCTTTTTCCCTTACTTTTATACACTTGGTAGGTTTTGGGCAGTGCTATGTGTTTATTCCTGTGATTTGTCTTTGTTATCTAACTAATATAATGTATATGACAAATTTTTTAATATATGGACAATGTTTTATATGTTTATCTAATTACTATAAATGATTCAAAAATGATTTTTTTTAAAGAAAAATGAGAAATTATTTCTCAGGTAGCTAGATAAACATTTAAATATACTATCCTATAAATTTGTCATATATTGATGATGTCTTTTGTGTATCTAAGCCAAATACTATATATATTTATAAATATACATCTATCTATTTATATATATATATATATATTATAATTGTAGTGAATATAAGGAATCAATCATACTTGATTGACCAAAAATTTTACCACTTATATTAACAAAGAGGATAATGAAGAATCTGTTACGAGAAAAAAAGAAAGAAGTAAGAAAACAATATTATATTTCATTTGATTGTAAAGCCATTGAGAAAAAAGTCGTATTTCTGTATTTAATTTTTTATTCATCATTTGTATAATTCAATTTATACATTTATACATTTGGACTGAAGGACTTTGATTTTATTTTAATTAAGATGTTGTATCAAATGATAATTCAATTTATACATTTGGACTGAAGGACTTTGATTTTATTTTAATTACGATATTGTATTTAAATCTCTATTGCAAAGACTATGAATAACAGAATAAAAATAGTATGAGTTTAAATAGTTTATATCTTAAATTTGTTATTTTACCCAAAAACGAGAGAACAATAGAGAAATATTCGTAATTTACAATGACTTTGTATAGTAAAATATAAATACTATTACTTATTAATTATCAAGAACGTTGAAATTTTTACTATCTCTAATAATTGTAAATAATATAATAAAAATATTATTAGTTATTAGGTTAAATAATTATTATCCTAGAATATCTTCCTACGATATGTGCAAATAATATTAGCCAAATGTCGCTCATCTGAACCCTTTCTTTCCCCATCCCCCTTCGTTTTTAATTGTATGCTTTTATAATTTTGTTATTTAGAATATTTCTGAGAAATGTTGTTACATCAGAGGTTTAGATAATTTTGTACGAGCTGATAATTTTGCATGAGTTAGAAAAAATATACAATAAAGAATGTAATTTCAAAAAATATAAATAAAAATGCTATAATTGATTCAACATTAATAACAATTATCCAAATTATAACTAGTATAGCTCAAATGAGATAATAGAGCCAAAAAAGAAAAATACAGAAAAAAGAAATAATTAATTACTCGTTACACAGATAGTATTACTTTATTATTCCATAAGCTTTAAACAAAAGAAAAATTTAACATTATACTTATTTTTTGTTGATCTCTTTTCCCTACCACCTTTTGGAATCATATAAATATCCAGATAATATCAAAAAATTTCCAATCATCAAAGCATGTATGTAGACGACGTCATTATTATCTTTTAAATAAAGACTATATTTAGTAGTGATGCTATTTTAGATCGTCAATATCAGAATTCTAGTATGAATTCAGAAAATATTCACTGATCAAAGCTCGCTGCAATATCCAACTTTACAAATCTTGAAAGATATTTTTCCTACTCAGCTTACTCCTTAGCGTCAACTAGCTTCAATACACAAAGTAATCTTTTCATTCCCTATATAAAAATAGGGGAAAAAAACCCCTTCATTTATTATGCATTTTCCCATTTTTAACTCTTATTTCATACTTTGTTACAGGTGATATTAATAAATATCACGACTTTGGAGACTACTCTTACATCTGCAAATATTACAGCGCATCTTTTTTGTTTGACGAATCTACCAAAAAAACGTATCCACTAAAATATAATCTATGTTGTAAAGACGGAAAAATTAAATTTTCTTAAATAAAAAAACTCCCTTATATTAGATCAATTACTTGATTATTACGGAGGTCCTTTAAGCACATATTTCCGAAAAAATATTTGAACTTTTAATTCCATGTTTGTTTTCACATCTTTTAGGGCAAACGTAAAACAAAATATAAGAAATTTAAATGACCCATATATTTTTAAAATCAGTGGTCAAGTACATCATCTTATGGAATCTTTATTGCCAATAAACAATAATCCTCCAAGATTTTTCCAATTATATATATATATGACACAGAAAATGAAATCAAAAATCAAATATCAATATTCTTATTCGACGATGAAATCGAATATCAATATTCTTATTCGATGATGAATCAAGAGAATTGACAAAATTAATTGTTAAAAATTTAATCAAAACACTTAATGAAAATAACAAATTAGTCAAACTTTTTTGCATAGTTAGATATAGATACCATGAAAATGAAATTCTATCTATCAAATTAAGACTAATAGAACAACGACCTGTGGATAATAATCAGTATGAATTACCCACTTCAAATGATATAAGAGGATTAATTGTCGGAGATATTGGTGAATATGAAGAAGAAAGAAACATTATAATCCAAAACAAAACAAACAATTTATAAAGAATCACAAAATTACATCCATCTTATATGGCTTTGCAATATCCTCTTTTATTTTCATATGGAGAGGATGGTTACAGAATCAATTTAAATTGGAACACAAATAAGCCAGGAAAACGATCCTCAACAAATAGAATACCTATAAGAGCATTCTATTGTTATCAATTACAACAACGTGAAAATGTAAATAACATCTTATTCAAAAGTGGCAGACTTTTCCAACAATATGTAATTGATGCATACACCTCTGTTGAAGAAGATTGAGTAGACTATGTCATAAAAAATCAAAACAATTTAAGATTTAAAATTTTTCAAGGCGTGCAAGATGCTATTACAAGAGGTGACACATATGCAAGAGCAATTGGGAAAAGAATAATTCTTTCATCAAGCCATACTAGAAGTCCTAGATATAGGACTCAAAATTATCAAGATGCAATAATAATACGTAGATAGTATAGAAATCCTGATTTATTAATAACATTTACATGCAATCCTAAATAGCCTGAAATTATATGTGCTCTAAATAAAATTCCTGACCAAAAACCTAAAGATAGACCAGATGTAATTACAAGAATTTTTAGGAAGAAACTAAATCAAATTTTATCCACCACTAAAATAGAAATACTCTTTGGCACAATTATTGCAGGTTAGATTTTATTGTCTTGTACAATAAAACTAAGTATGTACAAAAAACAGTGAATTCGATCTTTAATAAAAACAAATGTCTTTCTTCTGTTTGTTGTGCTTCTTTTGCCATGTAGATTTGTACGTTATTGAATTCCAAAAACATGGCTTATCCTATTGCCACTTCTTATTTTGGTTACACCCTAATAAAAAAATATCCGAACTATTACAAATAGTCAAATTTATTTGAGCTGAAATACTTAATCTTGAAGAAAACCCACAAAAATACAATGTCGTAATAGAGTTCATGATACATGGGCCATGTGAAAAACTCCATTTGTTTTAAAAAAATTCTCCAAATAATTTAAAGAAAAAACAACTATCGAAAAAAATGGACTCATTAATTACAAATACAAAAATACAATATTTTATATACAAAAAGAAAGTATTAAATTAGATAACAGATTTGTAGTTTCTCATAATAAAGATTTGTACTTAAAATTCCATGTCAACATAAATATCAAAATATGCTCACAATCCATGTTAATAAAATATTTAACAAAAGATCCAGATAGAATAAGGACAGTAATAGAAGATAATATGTACATAAGACAATCTAGACAAACTACTTACATAGAAATAGACGAAATAAAAACTTATATTAATTGCCGGTATATAACACTGTATAAAGCTATGTGAAGATTATACGAATATTCTATATATTATAGAAATCCAGCAATACAATAATTAAAAATTCATTTACTACGTATGCAAAATATAGCATTCCATTCAAACTAACATTTTAATAATATAATTAGACAACCAGAAATTAAAAAAATAACTTTGACAAAATGGATGGAAATAAATAAATTTAATTTAGATGCAAGACAATTATCATATATACAATTTCCCATAAATGTGTTTGGAATAATAAAGACAAAATTTGAATTCCTAGAAAATCAAGATATTCAATTGGACGAACATTTTATGTCCACCCAAGTTCTGGAAAATTATATTATCTAAAATTATTATTAAATCATAAAAAAGATGCAATAAGTTTTGAATTTATACGAACTATTAATAGTGTAATATACTCAACAAATCAAGCAGCATGCAATGCATAAGATCTATTAAAAGATGATAAAGAATAGAATGAATCAATATCAGAGGTCTCATTTTGGTCAACATCGCATCAATTACGATAATTATTCACCATAATCTTACAATTTAGTAATGTAAATAACTCAATAATATTACTTGAAAATCATTGGAAACTTATGACAGAAGATATATTACATAGAACAAATTTTTTTTCAATAATCCAAATTCTAGAAAATAAATTATATAATTATGTATTATATGAATTAGAAAAATAGTTAAATTTAAATTCATCTACTCTAACAAATTTTAATCTACCACTACCAGTGGAACATTAATTGATGATTTAAATAATAAACTTTTGCGAAAAGAATTAGATTTTGACATTAATAAACTAAAAGAAGAAAACGCAATCTTAGAAAAAAAAAATTAAATAATGAACAACGTTATATCTACAAACAAATTATAGATTCATTTAATAATAAAAAAGAAAATTTATTCTTTATTTATGGACACGAAGACATAGAAAAAATTTATTTATGGAATACGATTATCACCAAAATCAGATCAAATAATGTAATTGTTTTAGCTTTTGCATCATTTGGCATAGCTTCATTATTATTACCTAAAGACAGAACCGTGTATTCAAGATTTTGAATACCTTTATCAACCGATAAATTTTTCACTTATCATATCAAAAAAGGAACTCAATTAGCAAAATTAATAGAAAAAAAACAACGCTTATATTATGGGATCAAGTACTAATGAATAATAAATAATATTTTGAAGCTTTGGATAAGACACTATAAGATCTAAAAAATAATTTTAACCAACTTTTTGATAGAATAACAATCATACTAGGTAACAATTTCCGACAAATTTTACATCTTATACTTGTTGGAACAAAAGAAAATATAATAAATGCAAGTATAAATAATTTTTACATATGGCCATACTTTAAATTATTATCATTAACAGAAAATATGAGATTAAAAAACTCTAATACTATAGAACAAGCAAAAAAGAAAATTTTCAAAATAGACGTTAAGTATTGGAAACGGTACTGTAGAAGGAATACAAGACCCTGAAAATGAAGACACATCATAGATTAAAATACCAGAAAAATACATAATACAATATGAATCAAATCCAATTGAAAAAATTTCAAATTTAATATATGACAATTTCAAAGAAAAAATTAGTAATATTAATTATATAAGATACAAAGTAATAATAACTCCAAAAAATACAACAGCTGACGATATAAATAAATATATACTATTTTTAATACCTAATGAATTAAAAACTTATTACAATTATGACAAAATAATAGACTCAACAGAAAATATTGATGAACTAAACCTATCATACCCTCAAGAATTCTTATGTACTTTATTTTAATGGTACTCATAATTATAAACTCTAAAATAAGAATCAATTTATGTGAAAAGTCAATCATATAAACTTAAATCAATATGTAAATAAAATTAAACAAAATGAAAGAGGGCTTAAAGTATGAATATAACCCTTTAGTTTAAATTTCCTATAGAGTTATTGAATGGGTTGCTTGAGATTATCATGGTAATTGGGGTAGATTAATGCTTGGTGATGGGTTAACTCTGTTATATTGATTGGTAAGTTAATAACTCTATACAACAATTAGTACAGTAAGTGTCGTCCTTACTCTGCTTCTCTTTCATCTATTTATTTATTTATTTTTTAAAAAATAAGGTAGTGAATATCAAAGAGCAGAAAAAGGTATACATAAATTATGGCAAAAAACTGACCCCCCAAAAAAAGAACCCCGAAGATAAGATGCTCATCTATTGATTCTTGATATATTTTGGGTTGATGATGCTCATCTATTGAAGTTTCTAATTTCCTATATTTTCTAGTATTTTGATGGAAGAATTAGAGAAGATGACAGGAGAAAGAAAACAAAGGCTAAATAATGGGTAATTTAGAAATTATAGCAGACTTAGTGTTAATTAATATAGTTTTAAATTTATTTTATAAAGTTAATTCATTTAGGTAACGCTTTTATACTATTCATGGTGAAACACAATTCCTACAAATATGATAATGTAAAAAGTCAATAAATTGAAATAAAACCCATAGCCACTCAGGTTCGGAATTTTCAATGGGTGCTTACAACACTAATTGATTAGGGGTTAACATAAGGCACATAAAGAGCAAGATTAGTTTAGCTTCTTAACAAGTCAAATGATGTTTATTTTGATTATTCTATATTTGCACAATGATCCAGTTATACAGTTTATTAAATACTTTAATACAGTATTTTCAAGTCATAGCACTTTAAAATTATAGTTTACTAAACACTTTGCTATTTTATGCTACAATCTGAGTACAACTAAAAATATTTTTCTTAAAATCTATAGTTCTATCAAATTAGCCCATGAGATGGTTCTGACATTTAGAATCAAATACCAAAAAACTCAAAGGCCATATATATGATTCTTCCTCACTTGGCCAAGATAGCTATAGGTTGTCAATTGATTTTGGAATTTGACTTGCATAACTTTTTATTATTGGATAAGTAGAAGCCAAGAAAAACAACATATAAAGATGAGTAAAAAGAGAGAGGAGAAGAGGGAGAAAAGAAAGAAGACAAATCGGGAATACTAGATAGGAAAACAATAGAAGAAAAAGTAAACTTAGAGATAACTTAGGAAGAGTAATGATGTAGACACCAAAATTTTACACAAAATATTACAACAGATGATGTATCATAATTTCAACAATTTTACATCTTAAAGTAGGACCACACCATGCCACATCAGTGGTGTACGTTTTTATTATAGAATTTTGATGTCCAAATCTTTACTCATTAAGGAATAATTAGGGGAAGAGTGCGGAGGGGTGGGGGAAGGGTATAATAATTAATTTTAAACTTTTAAACTTTTATAGGAAGTATGAATCTAGAAATAGTACGGTGAGAGTAGACAAAGGTTGGCTCTATAATATACTACTCTCTAATATGCTCATTTACAAAATTAAAAAAAATCAATAAAATGACAAAATTCCCCTAAAATTAATGAAAGGACAAATTAAATTTCCCTTAAGGAACAATGAAACCAAAAATTACCATTTCAAAAATAAAAATAAATTCAAAATCCAAATCTATTAAACACTAATTTTTATTTCTACTAAATTTATTTTGATTTTTTAAAATTTAGTTTAATTTTCCTCTAAAAAAATTGGTTTAGTTTTATTTTGATAATTTTTACTTGAGTAAGAGCATTTTTTGTTCATTATTTTGTAAAAAGTAATTTTTTTTACTAGGTATGGTGTGCAATTTTAATCATGTAATTCAAATGAATTATTACTTTGTCTAATTTAATATTTGAGTTTTTGGCATGAGTAGCCACTGAATTTTTCATTGATTTGTATATAGTCCGTGAACTATATTACTTGGCAATTAGGACCCTGAATTTATAAAAATATTGCAATCTACCTATGCCCATTAATGACTATCAAATTTTGGATAAATTAAGACGTGCTAATCATGTGTAAGTTTTTTAAGGCATAATGGGTATCTCATTTGGTTGGCAAAATGAACAAATGAGAGAATTTAGAGGGAAAAAAAGTTCTAAAATTCAAATTTCTAAACAATTAGAGAATAAACAAAATAACTCTCAATTGTAATGACATGCTCAATTTAACAAAGTTAAAATTCAAAAATAAATCTATTGATTTTTAAAAAAAAAAAAATAAAACATTGATTGAAATTTAATTTGAAAGTATTTAATAAAAAATAAAAATGTTAAATTTATAATATAATTAATATAGCCTTTAAAAATAACTCAAAAAAATTACTAAAATACTTAAACTACTCTTAAAGATAAAAATAAAGTAAAATGAATAAAATAAAATTAAGTAATACGTATAATTAAATATAAAATATTATATATAGACCACGGATGCAGTCCCTTCAAGGGGAGGGATCGGTCTAGTTCATATTTTAGTCACACAAGTCATATTTTAACCAATTTATTTTGGACAGAACATGATTTATGTTAGTCAAAATATGAATAGGACTTGTCCTGTCAGCAAGACAAACTTTCATGGTTGTCGTGAGGGATGAAACCTATCTCACAGGGTTTGCATACCTTGGCAACCCCAAGATTAATGACCATGGAGTTGGGTTGTCCTCATAGCAACTCATCCTTTGGGGTACCTAGGTTTTAAAACTTTTTTTGTTGTCTTTTTAAAGTTGTTATCTTTCGGGTTTTTTTTTCGAAAAGTTAACTTCTACTCTTAAATAATTCTAAGAAAGTTTAACTTAATGAAATCAACATTTAAGTTCCCCTCACAAAAAAAAAATCAATATTTAAGTGAGTCAAATTTTGTTTATTCTTTAATTGTTTTAAAATTTGAATTTCAAAACCTTTTCTCTCCTCCAAACTCTCATTTGTTATTTTCACCTCTAATTCAAGTGAGATACTCATTATGCTCTTAAAAAATTTACACATGACTATCACATATTTGAATCCATCCAAAATTTGACAGTCATTAACAGAAATTGATAGATTGCAACGATTTTATAAAATTAGGGTCCAAATTGCCCCCCCAAAAAAATAATTCATGCCATACTACAAATCCACAAAAAATTCAAGGAATAATTATGCCAAAAATCCTATTTAAGAAGTTGCTTTGAGCAACTTAAGAATACAAATATAACTCTCCATTTGTATTTATTTTCAATTTATGCATTTCACTTAATTTTGGGATCGATGGATTCGATATTTGCTAAAAGCCAAGGAAATCATTGATTGAAAAAAAAAAAAACTATATAACGATTATTTGAACAATTTAAATCGCATGATTTCCGTTAAATCGTTAACAAATTTGTTATTATTTTATTAAATTTCTCTTTTAATTACCAGATTTTATAGTAGGTTTCATTTTACTTTTTAAGTTTCATATCACTATATTAAAAAGAAATTACAAATCGGATGAAATCATAAGAAAATTGGACATTTTATGGGTCTTATAGCAAAATGACTAAATTTTAACAAAATGTCTAATTTTGGTAAAGTCAGACGTTTCATATACATTTAGCCATTTAGGTAGCCCATCCATTGTACAACTGATGATGCAATTATCTCTTCCTTTTGTTCACATCTTTTACAACGGGACCTTAGGAGAAACACCCTTGGAATCATACATGGACAAAGGTATATTTCAAAAAAAGCAAAATGTGTTTGCTCTTCATATTATTGAATTTTAGATAATCACAATTATATATTATGTTAAGTGGGACTAAATCCCAATTCTAAGGTCCAATTTGGATTGCAATTAAAATTTCTAATTATGGCTATAAGATTGAGACGAGTGTGAAGAATGTTGTTACGATTGTCCAAAAAACGTAGCTCCCTCGCTTCTGAAAGTCCTATCATTGAAGAAATTTGTGTCGTGTTTTCTCAACTAGGAAATGCATTTTGCAAATTTATCCCTCGTTTGGGTAATAGAGCGACACATTACTTAGCTTGTTATACTTTATGTATTTCTAATTCTTGTTTTTGGGTGAATGAGGTATCGGCTTCCAACGTTGCACTGGATGATGTTTATTTTGAATAAAAGTACAACGCCTTTACCCAAAAAAAAAAAAAAAAAAAAAAAAACTATTTGGTAAACATGCACTTTGTCATATTATTTTGAAATTTATGGCGTAAAAAAAGAAAAAGAAAAGCAAATTGTTAGATTTCGAAAGTGACGGAGACATAAGAATCAAGATGTCCCAACACGCTGTCTCATTTGATTCTTCTTCCACTTAAGATTTGATAAATTAGCAAAAAAGAAAAAAACATCAAGTGGACATTTATTAGTAACTTTTTTAGTTGAATAGTTATTGCTTGTTTATTAGTGCTTAATTTGATGTGATAATATTTTGGAACAGCAGTCTCAATACATGATATAATCCAATCAATTTTTATAATTATTATAGAACAATTAGTCATTTTGCCATTTTGTCATTAGTATGAATAAATTTATTCGTTCCTTTTAACCTTGTATTCAAGTATCCCTAAATAACAAATAACAAAATTATTTTTCTTTTACCTCCTCCTTAATAATAATGATACTATTACTATTAGAAAAATCATTAATAGATAAGAACTAAATAGTCACTAAACATTCTAAAAAATTTTCTAAATATGAAATTATGTAATTTTGGAGACATGACTTTTGAGAATATAATATTTAACTACATAGATGAATGAATGCAAAACTGTTTTATTATATTTTTTTTAGTTATATATATATATTCAACTATGTAAAAAATATATATTTTTACATCTTTTTCATTTCATTCAATTAGTAAAAAAAAAAACTAGCAAGGGTATTTACCTCTTTTTCACCTCTGTTTTATACTTGTTTTTGTTTATTTAATAAAGAAAAGCTATTTAAAATGTCCAATAAAAGAAACTTGTATGGGAAAAGACTATTTGATCATTACTCATTAACAGTTTTGTAAAAGTGTACTCGTTGAAACTTGTACGAGCAAAATGACTATATTCATTGTTTTTAGAAACTAAAAGTTTCATTTTTAACTATCAATTTTAACTCAATCAGGATAATAGATATTTAAACAACGTAACAATAACAAATTAAAATGTAATGTTCATAATTAAAAAGAAAAAGGAATAAAACTATAAAATAGCCGCACTTGATTTTCTCTTTTCCGTCTTTTTTCTAGTTCTCGTAATCCTTGCTTTCCATTAAGCTCATCCCCTCGGAATCCTTATCTGGTTGGGTTTTCCTTTTCTTTTTTGTTTTGGTTTTTTTTTTTCTTCAAATAATTCTTCCACGAAGGTTATTGCTCTTTTAGATTTAGTTCTTGAAGGTTTTCTCCTCCTAATTTATATATATATGTGGCTTTTGTTTGTTTTTATGTATTTTTTGTTATTTTTTTTTTGTAAATTTGGATCATATCTAAAAGAATTTATTCAGCCAAAGTTCAATATTTGAAGAAATTTTTTTTATGTCGTTTAAACAAGTCAGCTCAAGTGGTAAAGAACGGTTTGAAAGTAGGGAAGAGATATCTCTAATAGAGTTCTAGTTACTTTCTCCAAAATGTTTTGTACACATTATTTATATTTCGTATACTAATTATATTTTTGTTAGGTTTATATCACTTGTGGTCTCCAACTTTTTTCTTATGCATTAATAGGCTTCCAACCTTTTTTTTTATTATAATTTTTAGATCCCTAATTTTTACATTCGTATCACTTTAATCATTTTTCAACTTTTTTATCTAATTCAGTCGTTATCTAACAGTTTTAGTATCATTTAGGTCCTCAATCTTTATATAATCTATCACTTAAGTTTCTATTCTTAATTTTGCAGTTTTTGACTCCAATACATTTATTTTTGTAATACTTAAGTTCTTTTGAGTTAAAATCCAACTCTAATAAAATTGTAATAGATAAATTAATAAAAACTACCGATAGAATGTTCAATACAAATAAGGTGTTTTTCGAAAAAGATAATTTAAACGATAATATTATTTTTAGTTAATTTTTATTGTCAATAATATTGTACGATTTAATTGTTAAATCTTACTAATTGTGGTAAAGTTTATTTTCTCTAATTCCATAAACTCATCGATTTTTTTTTTCAATTAAAACTCATAAATAATAAAAGAAGTTTAAAAACTTCTTGAATGACAAATTGACATCAATTTATTGAAAATCATGGGCTTTGATGATAATAATAGTTAATAATACAAAAATTAGTATTGATGCATAAAAATTGATCAAGTATATACATGGATATAATAAGAGAAAAAATATACTATTTAATGATGATTTTTTTATCGATGGTTGTGACATTTATTTTATGCAATTTTATGAATTAACAATCATTTAAAAATAATCTAAAAGTCATAACTAGAAAATTGGACATTAATTTATACAAAAACTATGGATTCTAATATATGTATTTTTGGTATGTATTTCAATGGATATCTAATTGAATCATTTTGGTATTACTTTTGAATTTAGCAGTTTTTATTAATTTATTTAATCCAATTTGATTAGAGTTAGATTTTAAGTCAAAATTAACTCAAAATGACCTAAGTATTACAAAATAAAAAATAGAGATATAAGTGATACATTGTATAGAGAGAGGTTGAGAACCTCAAATGATACTAAAACCGTTAGATAACAACTAAATTAGACAAAAAAAAAATTAAAAATAAACTAAAGTGATATAAATGTGAAAAATTGGAGATCTTAAAACTACAAAAACTACAAAAAGGTTAAGGATCTGAAAACTACCAAAAAAAAATAAATAAATAAACCCAAGGGTTGGCTCAACGATGAATCACTTAAACGTAGTGCCTTATAAAGTATTAGATCTAAGGTTCAATTCCTACTGAGTGCTATCAATTCTAAGGGCCACGGACCAAAGGCCCGAGATTTTTTAGGTCCATGTGGAGGGGGTGCTTTGCATGGATCACGTGGATTAGTCGGGGCATAAGCCTTAGATATCACGGTTATAAAAAAATAATAAAAAAACAACAACAAAAAAAGTTGGGAACATGATTAATAATTGAGAGAAAGATTGGGAACCACGTATAATAAAGTTGGGAATATGATTAATATTTTGGAGAAAGATTGGAAACCTGATTAATACTAAAGAAAAAGATTGGAGATTGCATATAATATAAACTATTTTTTGTTGGTCGGTAAGAATCAATGATTTAATTGATTATTTAATATTATTGATTGATATTTGTATTGAATCCTAATCGATTGAAATAAGATATTCTTATACTAAAAAAAACAAAAATGAATTGTTGGTTGCATCACGCTAGTATAAACTCTTATGTTAATTATATAACTCACAGAAAATAGAAAATCATTTATTTAAAATAATAATTAGTTGGAAAACAAGCAAGAGTACATAATGCAGCGTTATCATTCTATTTTACACTCTCATCTATGTTTAACGTGTGTATAAATAGTGAGAAAGAGAATTATTGCCATACACATAACACTTCCCTTGAAAAGAAAAAATAATTATAATAAAAGAAAAGCACCCACGTGGACGCACAACAGCACAGGACAATGGTAATACGACACGTGTCATGGTGGGCCCCAAGGTGAGTGATGCCAGCCAATACTACTAGCACTCTTGCGAGCGAAGGAAAGAAAGAAAGAGAAGCTGTAGCGTCTATGCAAGAAGAATAAAAGAACGACGCTCTACTACGCGCTTCGCTCTTCAGTCTTCTTTTCCCTACAAAACCAAAAAAAAAAAAATGTACGGCCTCTCTCAAACACGCACACTCACACACACAATCTATATATATATATATATATATATATATATATATCTCTCTCTTCGTTTGAGAGTTTTAGAGAGAGAAACAAAACCCATTTCATTGGGGACCTGTAAAACCCAAAATGCAAGTCATAGTTCTCTCCTTCTCTTCCTCCATACTCTCTCTCTCTCTCTCTCTCTCTCTCTCTCTCTCTCTCTCTCTCTATATATATATATATGTATAGAGTCAATATTTTGCTTCATTAATGGCTTTGGCATCTCTTCATTTTGCTGTTTTTCAGCTTATTTTATTTTTGAGAAAATTATGAAAATTAATTAAATCGATTAATATATGATTTTTTTTTTTTCGGTACTTGATCAGAGTTCTCTGAAGTTTGAGGCGAAGCATGAAGCGAGGACTTGATTTTTCTCCAGGTAATTTCGCCATTGATGACGGTCATGGCTATATAATCTCTGTTTACATAATGTACATATATTATTTTTAAAGATTGTATTTGGAGTTGACTTAGCTCTTGTACGAAGTCCATGTTAGGCACTTTTTTATTTTTATTTTTATTTTTTTAAGTGCTAGTTAAATCGTACTTTAATTACGAAAATGATTAGCCTAATTGGTTTTTTTTTTTTTTCATAATAAATTTTCATTAAAACAAAGAATAATATATATTGCGAAACAAGCCCAGTAGTAGCTTCAAATGGAAGTTTACCTCTTGTCCTTTCAACCCTTTGCCTTGACTTATTATTTATTATGATTATTATTATTTTTTAATTTTTATTTAGCTACGTAAATTATCTATTTTAGAATTTATCTAGTTTTTCATACATGTTTTCTGACTTTCTAGCTCTGTTTGGAACCCGGATTGTAGAGAGGAAAAAACTTCTTTTCTCTTAAAAGGAGTTTAAAGTGTTATAGAATTTTCACCCAAAAAAAAAAAAAGTTCAAAAGAACTTTATGTAACTTTATATATTCCTCCTTCTGTTTGCTTTTTATCTTGTTTTTTTCCCTCGCGTTTCTTTTTTCAAATCCAAGTTTCAAAAATAATAATAATAATAATAATAATAGATATCCCATAAAGTATTGAGAATATCTGTTGTAATTTAACCGTGATGAACTAGTTGAGTAGTGCTAAGCGGGCATTAATAGATTATGTGGGACCCACGTCCAAATTTGAAAGCGTGGGGCATTTTCCAGTTTTTATTCATCAATGATAGTATCAACTTTTTAATCAAAAATAAATATATAGTTTTGTGGCATCTAAGTACTACTAAGTACTAACCCTGTGTTTTTATAGCATGAATGGTCTTAAGATTTTGAAATTGTCTTGTGATTTTTCATTTTGGGACCAGGTTTGTGTTCTGAGGGACATAAGAGGCTTAAAGTTCCTAGTGATGGGAAAAATCACGATGGAATGGCTCTCTCTGGTAGCTTGTTTGATGAAACTAGTAGTACTACTACTCCTAAGAAAGCAACGACTGCTTCAAAAGTACATAATTTTTCTGATTCAAGTTTTATTCAAAAGTTGGTTGAGGGGTTAAATTCCGGCAAATTTGGAAGTGTTACAAAAGACATTGAAGCCTTTCTTGCTCGGAAGAGGCGAACTCCAAGCCCTTATTTTGAAGCCAAGAACAAGGTTGAACTGGCTTCGAAATTTGTAGATGAAAAAACTACTCATCTGGCAGGCGAAATTGTCTTTGTTGATTTGGAGAATCAGAGTGCTGCAGATGAGATTCAAACAGCACCAATTCCTATCATAACTATTGATTCAGATGGGGAAGAAGGAAAAGATTGGAGACAAACTTATACTTGTGAAGATGCTGCCTTGAATAAACCTTTAGGAGAAACTATCATGAAGGATATAGGGGTAAGTTTACCTTGTATATTTAATCAAAGTAATTTTAATAAATTGCAATGTTGTTGCCATATATTTCTAAGTAGGATGTGTACTGTTAATATGTAGACAAACAAGTTTTTTTTATTGCGCTAATATCTTTAACTCATTGAATGAATCTCTTTTGTGCTTTAATCCATGTTTTTGTTATAATTTGCTCATACAGATTAGTTTAATAGGAATAAAAAGGATGATGTGTTGTTTTCCATGAAGAAAAACATGCCTTTTTTACTTTCACGGCATTAATCCATGTATTTTTGTCACATCAACCTTTGAAATTAATGTTAGGATACTCTGGTGCAGGTCAAAGAACATGCATATACCTGGGATGCAAGTCTGAATGGGGAGCTTGATTCTGAAATCAAGAAAGATAAGGGTGTTGATCTTGGGGTAGAGGATACAGGGGTAAGCGCTTTTGAACGTTTTTAGGAAAATGTTTGGTGGTAGCAAAAGGCAATGATAAATGACAAAAAGGCATGTTTACATCTCTGTTTTTCATATTTGTTTTTAAAATTGAAATGTACTGCGAATATTTTCTTAGTATGTTTTTTTGGAAATATCTTCACATTCTTTTTACTTTTAGAAAACAAACAACAAAACATGAAAACATTGCCAAACAAACTCACAATCTTATGCATATAGCATCTTGAGTTGTTAAACTCATTGCAGACAAAGTAGTCTTTTATTATGTGCATAATTTCAAAGTTCTCATATGACAGCAAGCCTGAAGTTTTTGCTTTGTGGTTTTCTGTCTAATCATCTAGGTTGACAGCATTTGAGGCTAATAAACTAAACATGGCTTCTTTTACAATATTTTAAAACAATGTTTACATTTACAAAGTGTATTTTACATCCAGTATGTTTGTTATAGTTTCCTTGTAAAAAATTTCAATTGTCGGAATTAATGTCAGTATAAAGAGGTGTGTATTCTTTGCATCATGAAAGTAATAGTATTTTGTGCATTCACATTATTATATAATTTGCATACGTCTCTGTTTTGACTTTATTTTAACAAATCCTCATCACTGTTTCGACTTTATTTTAACAAATCCTCAAAGATAATGATAAAATCATTCTTGCAGGTTAGAGACCATGCCGATAGGAGAGCTAGTTTAGAAGATACAAGTCTGCATGGAGAAATTGATTCTGAGATCAAGCAAGATAAAGGTGTTTTAGTTGGCATAGAAGATGAAGGCAATCATGAAACTATTACTGAGCATAATTATGGTCCCAAAGATGTATACTGTGGAGATAGCAGAAATTGTGTGGAAGGTGCAAGTCTTCATAAGAAAATTGATTTAGATGCAGAAGACAAAGGAGTTCAGAGACCATCTTCTCCTTGTCAAAATTCTGTCTTGAATCAACCTTCCAGAAAAACGTTGAAGGTTATTGGAGTAAGTTTACATTTTGAGGCTAGTTAGTAATCATTTCTTTCACAACCTTATAGCGAAGCTTATGTTTTATGCTTACAATTCATTGAATGACTCTCTGTTGTACTTTCAAACCAATCCCTTACATTCGTTATTATTTCGTTACACTAATAAAATGATAAGAATTGTAAGTTTGAAGTGGATGTACTAATTTTCTTGAAGAAAATAATATTCTTTTTGCTTCCACAGCATTGTAGTTTGTATAACTCTATACTTAAAACATCATTTTGTGACATTTATCACATAAAGTTGGGACTACTTGTGTGCAGATTAGAGATCATTTAGATAGCAGAACTGGTCTAGCAGATGAAAGTCGTTATGGGAAACTTGATTCTGAGATCAAGAAAGACAAAGGTATTTATCTTGGTGTGGAAGATGAAGGCAATCATCAACCTAGTGCTGAGGATAATGATGTCCTCAAAGATGTTTACAGTACAGATGGCAGAACTTGTATGGAAGATGCAAGTTTTCGTGGGAAAATTGATTCAGATGCAGAAGACAAAGATCAGAGATCATCTTCTCCTTGTGAAAGTGCTCTTCTGAATCATCAAGCTAGTGCTGAGGATAATGATGGTCTTGAGGATGTTTATGGTGCAGATGGTAGAACGTGTGTCCAGGATGCAAGTCTACATGGGAAAGTTGATTCAGAAGCGGAAGACATAGGAGATCAGACACCATCTTCCCCTAGTGAAAATGCTGTTCTAAATCAACCTTCTGGAGAAACTTTCATGGACAAAGGGGTTAGTTTACATTTTGAGGCCAATAGTGTTTCTTTTACATATTCTATGACTATGTTATGTAGTTACGGATATGATATGACTATTTCATAAATACAATCCAGTATGTTAATGGTAGTTCCTTATACGGATTAAATTGTTGGAGTTGTAGTTTAGAGTATGCATTATTTTCCATGAAAAAAATATCCTTTATGCATTCATAGCATTGTAATTTGCATTGTGCATTGTTTTGATGTCATTTTATTACATCCATCAAACTTAAAGTTGGGATTACTTTGGTGTAGGTTGGAGACCATTCAGATACTGGAACTTGTGTAGAAGATGCAAGTCCTTGTGAGGAAGTTGACTCTGAGGTTAAGAAAGATAAGGGTATTTATCTTGGTGTAGACGATGAAGAAAGTCATAAAAGTAGTACCGAGGAAGACGATCTCGAAGATGTTTGGAATGAATTTTCAATGTCATTAGAACTTACCAAGGTATCTTCACGATCAGCTATTGCAACCAGAGGAAGACCCTCTTCTATGTCACCTATTTATTTCATATAACGTTGTTTTGAAGTAAAGAGTAAGTTTGTTTAGTTGTGCTCTCCTTGGCGTAGATTATGTTAAGAGCATTGCTCTCATATACTTGTGATATCTCCTTTAGTTGTTTTATGATTTGCTAATGGTTTCGGAAATACCCATAGGATATTTGATTTAATTGATGATGGCAAAGAACTACTATGATTAGGTCTGGAAACACGGGGTTCATTTAGGCTGACTTACCTGGGAAATATGATCATATGAACTATACAAATCGTATGAACTACACAGATCATATTCAAGAAGCATAGGGAAGGTCTGAACCATCCAATGAAGTCTTTTCTATTTTTTAGAATATGTTCTCACTAAACAGGAACGGCGACTTTCAACATTTAGCGTATAGAATTTGGTTGCCACTTATATATATTTAAGATTTTGTATTCGTTTTTACCCTAAAATGTCTAATGACTTTCCACAGTTCCCATTTATCATGAAATGATAAGCTTATTTGCACATATGTTGCTTCCAGGGCACTGCTGTAGATCATTCATCCGATGAACAAGTGACAGAAGTTGAGGAAAAATGTGAACACTCATTTGTATTAAAGGAAGATCTCGGTTATGTTTGCCGTGTTTGTGGGGTTATTGGTAGAGGAATCGAGAAAATATTCGAGTTTCAGTACAAGAAGGTATGGGTTCATTTTGTGCATTTAGATTCCATATATACTGTCTAGTACTCTGACTATTATCGATTAGAGACTTCATCAAATGGAGTAGTGGACATAGCCAAGTCCATAGAATCCTACATTTTCAAATCCAGGCTGATGTTTAGTAACAAAATAACCAGTTAACTTAGGGGCCAAACAAATTTGAGTTGGCTATTTATCTGGATTTAAGTAATAGTTAGAATTCAGTTCACCTAAGTCTTGACATAAAACATTTGAGTTGCTTCTGATTTGTATACCTATGTGGAGAAATTAATGTAAAGGGTCATTAGTATAGATCATACAACTAGTACCTTTGCTCATGGGATTTTACTAATTTTTAAATGACTGTTAGCTACTGTAATCATGTACGGGGGTTTGATGTGACATAGGCATGGTTATAATTACGGACAAAATAAGAGAGAAACGATAGGCAAAAAACAGTAATGCTTCACTATGTTTCAAGCCTGACTACAATCTTCTTTTATAGACTGATTAGTCACAATACAAAGACCAATCTCAGCCTAAAAAATAACAACAGAAATAAATTAAAATAAATAAGGGGATAACTTCCTAAAATATCTCTAATGATTTCAAATTTGATTTTTGAGATGTTTTGGCTATCTAACTAAGGAAACAAATAATAAAAAGATATCCTAAAATATTCAACACTCCCCCTCAAGGTGAACTAAACAAATTCATCATTCCCAGCTTGCCAAACAATTTTTCAAAGATAGGCCTCGAGGGACTCTTGGTCAACAAATTTGCAATATGTTCTGATGAAATGACATAGGACATACAAACAATCCCCTTTTCTATCTTTTCCTTAATAAAATGTCTGTCTATCTCAACATATTTAGTTCGGTCATGATGCATCAGATTATGTGAAATATTGATAGCCCCCTATTGTCACAAAAAACCTTTATTGGTTCCTCCTTAGTCATCTTGAGCTCTTCTGACAACATCTTCAACCATAACAATTCACATATTCCTTGCGATACAGCCCTAAACTCAATTTCAGCATTGCTCCTGGAAACGACAAATTTCTTCTTGCTCCTCCAAGTTACCAAGTTCCTCCAAACAATGCGCAATATCTCGAAGTTGACTTTCTATCATCATCGGCACCTGCCCAGTCTGCATCAGTAAAAACTTCTATGCTTTTCTTAAAGTTTTTATCGAAGAATAATCCTCTTCCTGGTGTCCTTTTCAAGTACTTTAGTATTCGGTAGACAACTTCTAAATGTACTTCATAAGTTGAATGCATGAATTGACTAACAGTGCTAACAGCAAATGCAATGTCAGGTCATGTATGAGAAAGGCATATTGTCTACCTACTTAACACTGATACCTCCATTTTTCAACTAGAGCTCCACCAAAACATTTTTTCAATTTGATACTTGGATTCATTGGTGTTTCTACAGGTTTACTTCCCTATATGCCTATTTCTGCCAATAGGTCAAGTACATATATCCTTTGGGAAATCGAGATATCAGACTTACTTCTCAATACTTCTATTCTCAGAAAATATCTTAATTGCCCTGAATCTTTAATCCTAAATTCGTTTGCAAGGTTTTTCTTTAATTTAATCATCTCATCTTCATCATCTCCAGTCAAAATTATGTCATCAACATAAATAATGAGTATTACTACCTTGTTTCCCATATGCTTAAAGAACAAGGTATGATCGGTTTGTGCTTGTTTGTAACCTTGCTGTCGAACTGCTCTCGTGAATTTATCAAACCAGGCTCGGGGTGATTGCTTTAAACTATATAGAGATTTTTTCAACTTACACACTCTACTAGACTCTTTCCATTTGTCAAAGCCAGGAGAAAGTTCCATGTAAACTTCTTCTTCTAAATCACCATTGAGGAAGGCATTTTTCACATTTAATTGTTGCAATTTCCAGTGAAGATTAGCAGCTATAGACAATAAGATTTGCACGGTGTTCAATTTGGTGACAGGAGCAAAGGTCTCTTGATAATCAATGCCATATGTCTGTATGAACCTTTTTGCTACCAATCTGGCTTTGTATCAATCAACATTGCCATTGGAGTTATATTTGAGTGTAAAGACCTATTTGCAGCCCATCGGAACTTTACCTTCTGGCTTCTTCACAATTTCTCATGTTCTATTCTTTTCTAGAGCTTTCATCTCTTCTGAAATAGCTTGTTTTCATACTGGAATTTTCAAGACTTCTTCAATGTTGTGTGGGGTTTCAACAACTGAAAGGCTAGTAACAAAAGCATGAGCAATAGGATTCAAACGATCATATGTGACATAATGAGAAATAGAATATTGAGTGCATGACCAGATACCCTTCCTCAAGGCAATCGGAAGATTAAGATCTTTTATTTCAAACAAAGAACTAGAAGATGATATCATACTTGTTTCAAGTTCTAGTTCAGATTCTTGAGCATGCAAAGGAATCATAGACGTTTCTACCCTCAGAGTATTTTTCTTGCGTGAATAAACAATCAACTCTTTTTGCTGTTGTGATTCTCACCTTGTTGACAAATCATTGTGATTTGACGGTATCATATTTTCAGCATCTAGTTCAGTTTAGGCTTCTGATGAAAGTTGAGTTGAAGATGGATTTAGTAATGGGCGGCTTTTTGTTGTTGTTGGTAATGAAGGCATAGGTAAGCCAAGTTCCCAAAAATTGTCTTCGAGTATGTTCTTCCTCTGAAGGGAATTTTTGGCATAAAATGGACAATTTTCAAAAAAGATAACATCCTTTTGGCGAATAGCACTTGTAATCCTTTTGTGTTGTTGAATAGCCAAGAAAGACACATTTTAAGGATCTGGGATCTAGCTTTGACCTATTCGGTGAGCGATTATGAACAAAGGAAATGCATCTAAAAACTTTGAGAGATAAAGAAGTGAATAGCCGTGTTTGGGAAAAGAAGCTCACAAATTTGTTTAGTGGAGTTTGGTATTGAAGGACACGACTAGGCATTTTATTGATCAAAAATGTCGCTGTAAGGCCAGCATCACACCAAAAATTCTTTGGGACATTGGTGGTAAATACAAGTGATTGAGCAACCTCAAGATGATGCCGATTTTTTCCCTCAGCAATCCCATTTCGTTGTGGGTTATTATTGCATAAACTTTGGTGTATTATGCCATGGTCTAAAAGGTAGTTCCCAAGTATTGAGTTAAAATATTCTTTCTCATTATTTATGTGCAAAATTTGAATTTTCCCTTGAAATTGGGTCCTAACCATGGCATGAAAATTTTTAAAAGTTTGTTCTGAATCAGACGTTTTTTTCATTAAATACACCGAATACATTCTTGTGTGATGATCAATAAAAGTGATAAACCATATGAAGCCCTTTTGATTCCAAACACAAGAGGGACCCCAAATATCACTATGAATCATGGCAAAAGGTTTGGATAATTTATAAAATTGATGATTAAAAGTAGCACGATGATGCTTAGCTAATTGACACACTTCACATTGAAAATATGCAAGCTCTTTATTGAGAAAGAATTCAGGAAACAAACGTTTTAAATAAGGAAAATTTGGATGACATAACCTACGATGCCACAACATTATTTTCTGATCCTTTGTCATAGAAGAAAAATCACAACTAAAAAATAGAGCTTGTTTAATCACACCATAATCTCTCTCAAAGTAGTAAAGTCCTCTATGTTCCTTAGTATTGCCAATCCTCTTCCCCAAATGATCCTGAAACAAACACTCATGATGTGAGAATATTATCACACAATCTAAATCCTTTGTTATCTTGTTGATAGATAAAAGATTGCAAGTCAATTTAGGGACATGAAGTACAGAATTAAGGGTGATATTTGGGGCAATATGAATTGTTCCACTCTCTGCTACAATTAAGAAACTACCATTAGTAGTTCTGATTTTTATGTGCCTGGAACTAGGAGTATATGAAGAAAACAAACTCCTATTACTGATCATATGATCAGATGCCCCAGAATCTATTATCCAAGACCCAATATTCTCAGTAAGTTTATTTCCTGAGGATAAACAAATACCTCGTTGGGCCAAAAAAGAACTATGTGGTTGTGATGGAGTCAAAAGTTTGTAAATCTGCTCCAGTTGTTCTTTGCTTCGAGTAATCTGATATGTTTCGTTGCTAGCCTTCTTCTCTAGGGAATCTGTTTCAATTATATTGTCTTGGGGACCCCTTCTATTGCACTTATTTATCCTCTCCCTTCAATTGGTATGCTTGCCATGAAGTTTCCAGCATGTTTCATGGGTATGTGGTCTGTTGCAATAATCACACCAAAGATTTCCTCATTTTCGTCCGGTCTGAGTTCCGTTGTCGCTGGAATTATATTGGCTGTGCACAACCATAAACTGAGGTATCAGTGACAATTGGGTCCTTTGATCCACCAATCAGTTTTTTTTTTTCCGACATTCTTCGCGTCTCACTTTAGCAAATATGTTGCCAATATGGGGTAGCGACTTCAAAGCAAGATTTCAGCCTCTAATTTCATCAAGATCCTTATTCAGGCCAGAGACATAATCGTAGATTCTCTCCTTATCTACAATGAAATTGTACAGGGCAACATCTTCTTGGCACTTCTAATTATGATTATTAAACAGATCCAATTCTTGCCATAGTGTTGTGAGAGTATTGAAATACTCTGTAACACTCAAATCTCCTTGTTTTAGATTTCTCACTCTATCTCTCAGATCACACATCTGAGAAAAATTTTCCAGATCAGAGTATTGTTTTCAAACTGTATCCCACATCTTTTTTGCAGTAGGATCCAATATAAAATTTTAGCTAATATCCTCACTCATGGAATTAATTAGCCAAGCCATAACAATGGAATTTTAAGCATCCTAAGTATGAAATGTAGAATCTTCTTCGTCTGGTTTGGGTTTAGTGCCATTGATATAACCCAATTTGTCACGCCCATGAATTACCATCTGAACTGATGTTGACCATTAGAGGAAATTTTTTCCATTAAATTTATGAGACGTAATTTGAAGGATTGCTGAAGAATCAAACAGATTAGAAGCAGCGGCAGCAATTATGGGTGCCAACTGGACATTTTTAGATGAAACCTCCGAGTGGCTCCCTTCTGCTCCAGCAAGTGCAATTTTATACATCTCCCTTAACTATTTTGCTCTGATACCATATGGAGAAAATAGGAGAGGAGAGAAAAGATAGACAAAAAAACAACAATGCTTCATTATGTTTCAGGTTTGATTACAACATTTTTTTATAGACTGATCAATCACAATACAACAACCAATCGTAGCCTAAAAAATAGCAACAGAAATAAATTGAAATAAATAAGGAGAAAACTTCCTAAAATATCTCAAGAATCAAATCTGAAATCATTAGAGATATTTTGGCTATCTAACTAAGGAAACAAATAATAAAAAGATATCCTAAAGTAGTCAACAATAATACACTAGCGGTAGGAATTTTTCTAAACAATGTCAAAACAATAGATCTTTAGAGTTGCACTAGTTCTTAAAGTTGTTATGTGCAGCCAGTATGAACAGCTGAATATATAGACCAAAGCAGTCCTGAAAGAACAGTACCAAGTTTGTGAAGAGAAAGGTAACAGGTGCTCATATTGTCTCTCTACGTGTAATCTTACTCCTGTTGGTGTTTCTTATTTAGCTGATTACTTGCGTTAATTGTTATAAACTCTATAATGGATCTGTTTTAACTAATTGGGTGGGTTTTGATAGCTAAATGTGCTTTTTGAAGGAGGAAAAAAAACAGAAGGAAGCATGGTTGCATTCCATCATATTTTTCCTATACTTTGTTTCAGGTCAAAAGAAGCACTAGAACTTACATGCCAGAGTCTAAGGATGTCCAAGACAAGTCCGCTGGAATAGTTAAACCTAATTTATTTGGGAATAGTTTGATGTTAACTAGAGTACACGCGCACCCAAGCCATTTGGAGAAAATGAAATCCCATCAAGTGGAGGGTTTCAGTTTTCTTGTTAGCAACTTGATGGGAGATAATCCTGGGGGTTGCATCTTGGCACATGCTCCCGGATCAGGAAAAACGTTTATGATAATCAGTTTTCTGCAAAGTTTCCTATTCAAGTATCCGAATGCTAGACCGTTGGTTGTCCTTCCAAAAGGAATAATGGACACATGGAAGAAGGAGTTCCGGATTTGGCAAATAGAGGATATCCCATTGTTTGATATCTACAAAGCCAAAGGCAGTCGCTTCCAGCAGTTAGAGGTTTTGAAACAGTGGGCAGACAAGAAGAGTATCCTTTTCTTAGGTTACCAGCAATTCTCAACCATTGTTTGCAATAAGGAAAACAATGAGGCATCAACTTCATGTCGTGATATGTTGCTTAAAGTTCCATCAATTCTCATTCTTGATGAGGGGCATACCCCTAGAAATGATAACACAGATGTCTTCCAAACCCTTGCCCAGGTGCAGACACCAAGGAAAGTAGTGCTTTCAGGAACCCTTTATCAGAATCACGTCAACGAGGTCTTCAATGTCTTAAATCTTGTTCGACCAAGGTTTCTTAACACAGAAACATCTCGACCCATTATGAAGCGTATCATGAGTAAGGTAGACATGTCGTGCTTTAAGAGGCCATCAAAAGCTAGTGGTGATGCAGCCTTTTTTGAGATAGTGGAGGATACTCTTCAAAAAGATAAAGACTTCAGAAGGAAAGTGTCCGTTATTAACGACCTACGTGAGATGACCAGCAAGGTTCTCCACTATTACAAAGGTGATTTCCTAGATGAGCTTCCTGGATTGGTTGATTTCACGGTAGTACTGAATCTCAGCTCGAAACAAAAGTGTGAGGTCGAAAAAATAAAGAGGCTTTCATCAAGGTTTAAAGCAAGCTCTGTTGGGAGTGCTGTCTATCTGCATCCAAACTTGCAGCCATTTTCTGATAACCTGACTGCAACAGACGATAACATGGATCTGATCCTGAAATATTTGGACGTGGAAGATGGAGTGAAGGCGAAATTCTTTTTGAACATGCTAAATTTATGCGAGTCAAAGAAGGAGAAGCTTCTGGTTTTTAGTCAGTATCTAGTGCCTTTGAAATTTTTAGGGAGATTAGCAGTGAAAATGAAGGGTTGGAGTTTAGATAGGGAAATCTTTTTTATCTCGGGTGATTCAAATCAGAACGATCGGGAGTGTTCCATGGAGCGGTTCAACAACTCCCCATGTGCCAAGGTTTTCTTCGGCTCAATAAAGGCTTGTGGAGAGGGCATTTCTTTGATCGGTGCATCAAGAATTTTGATTCTAGATGTTCATCTAAATCCATCTGTGACGCGTCAAGCCATTGGCCGCGCATTCCGTCCCGGACAGCAGAAGAGAGTGGTTGTATATAGATTGGTTGCTGCTGATTCACCTGAAGATGAAGATTATCAAACTTGCCTAAAGAAGGAACTGATTTCTAAGATGTGGTTTGAATGGAAAGAGCACTGTGGATATCGAGCTTTTTATGCGGAGACTGTTAATGTTAACGAGTGTGGTGATGAGTTCTTGGAAAGCAGTCTAAAGCTCGCAGAAGATGTAAAGGTTTTGTACAGAAGGTAAGTCATCTCTCGTTTTTATTTGCGTATTATCTCATTCATTTAGTTGCTTTGTCCTCATAACGGTATTTGTTTATATTTTGCAGGTAGATCCTACTATCATTGCTAGAGACATTTGGTAGAGCAAAGTAAGCTGTTAATTTTTCGAAGTGATATAGTTGTTAGATTACCATAGTACTAGTGGTTATGGAATCTATAAGATCATCCATTTTTGACTTCTTTTTTTCGTTTACTTGTTTATGCCAAGAAAGCTGTACATGACTATATGGTATACCTTTCCAGAAACACTTCACTTCCAACAAGGTAGTGTTTTTTCAGACTACTCAAAATGGAGCCTTTTCTGAAAGTTGATACTTTTTCTTTTTTTTGTGAAGTCTCATGCTTGAGATGACTTCTCTAGTGACCCTTTAGCTTACGAGTACAAATCTTCGAGGAGCTGAATATACCAACTTGTAAACTTTGTTAGTCTTTGAATTTTGTTATGCTAGCTGGAGGAAAAAAAAAGACTTTTTTATGTTTTTGTTTTTTTCTTTTCGTTTTTTGCAAAGAGGATTTGTATATTTTTGCAGTTATTAATGTATGTATTTTTCAACATTCACTTAAATATGCACCCTAATCTTACAATTATTAAATCGTTTGCCAATTGAGGTTATCTCCTCAATTGGTCTAGGATTTTTGAAATCGCGTGAATATGTAGGAGAAGAATGGTTTGAATTCTAGTTAAAACTAATTTATGTATAAATTGATAATAATTTGTTTCCTATTTTTTTTCTTTTAAATCTCTCCACGTTGAATGCCCGAAGCTCAACTTGCAGTAATAAAGTAAAGATGTAAAACCACTATTTCAGAATCATAATCTACAATATTGAATGCACAACAGTGGAAATTTTTTCCTGGAATACAAGAAAGATTCGAAGGAAACAAACAGAGAGCAAGAACTCAAAAGTGAACCGGATGCATAACCCAGCTAATATTCTTTCCTTTCAGTGCATTTATTTATCATATATATATTGGATTGTAACCTCTATATATATATATATATATTACAAAAACCACTTTGCAATGCAAATAACGATAAACTTTTATAAAATAGATTGCCAAAGATTTGTTCTTGCTAAAGAGTTATTTTTCCCACATTGGTTGTAAACTGAAAATACGGGTGTATCAAGGGCTATAATATTGGAATCATATGATTAATCAAAGCATATGTTATTATTATTATGAATTTATATTCAGAATGAAGGTAAAAAATTGAACCCATAATCAAGACAAATTTCACCTTGGTTGTTCTTTAAAGTACTCCAGCATGACTTACTCATAGTTCTTTAAAGAGTCTCTGACTTCTTGCTTTGAACTCTTCACTTGATATCTCCACTTGGAACTGAACACATGTTTTGTAACCATTCTTACCATTCCTTCAACATTTTCATTAACTCAAGCCTATCATACCTTTTGCTAATTTAAGTACTGTTACAAGCTATCTCACTATAAACTCTCTGTGACTTTCCCAATCTCAGTTTCAATTGCATCATGTGCCATCAAGGTTATCAAATTCTACTTCAAGTTTTTGATGTACTATGCTTCTTATATTTCTGTTTCTATACCATTTACCAAATAATTATTTATATTTCTAAAGCTCACTATCAACCTTTCTGTATTGCATGAATGAGTACCTCCATGGACTTGTATAAAAGTTATAGCCCAAATGAAAATTTCCTTGATTTGTTTTCTTTTCTGGGCAAAACCAAATAGACCTCTATACTTTCGTACCTTCCAGAATCCACATTTTTGTTATATTCTTGATCTTCTCTCATTTGATTGAACTTAGAGATCTTAATTTGACTCTGATGGCTCTTATTGTAACATCCATATAGCCAAGAACATAGTTTTGATCTAAGTTGTACAATATATTAATTAGATCTAAGTACACACATACAAGACAATAAAGAACATTATTTTTTAATTTAGTTCAACCAAATTGCTTACGTCTATAAGAGATCACAAACAAGCATCTCACTAAGAAAAGAAATAATTATACTATAAGCTTCCATCCATTCGAAAGACTTAAAATCCGATAATTGCATACCCTCAGTTCTCATGAACTCGAAAATCCCCAGAACTCAAATTACACTCTCAGATTTCGCTGCCTCAAAAACTCCAACTAACACTGACTATCTAAAAAAAATCCCAAAAATACTCTCACCAAGTTACATAGTTGCTCTCTCGAGCTCTCTCACCTACAGGGTTGTATATTTAAGGGAAAAAAAACAAGAGTCCTATTAGGAGTGAATGACCTTCACAAATGGAATTTAGAAATAATACACGACTACCATTTAAATAGAATTCTAGATAAATACAATTAATAGAATCCTAACCTATCTCATATTCTCCAACTCCCTTAAATATCCAAATAGCTTGGTTTCCTAGATCTAGTAAGAAGTTATAAAATAACTTACTATGAGATCGCCTTGGAGCAGATACGAACCAAGCTTGGGTATTTTATTAGTAAGGACATATTTGGGATTTCATATTTTTACTCGGTTGCCTTAGTTTTTTTTTTCCCTTTATGTAAAAAACACTAGGGTATGAAGTTTGAGATTTTCTTTTATTATTTTTTCATCACAGTTAAAATCCGAAAACGATTGAAATTGAATATAATTGCACATTGAGGGTAAACTACTGTAAATATTTATGTGCACTCGTTATATTTTTTGGTTATTACTCTAAAGATTATGGCAATTCGTTCATAGCACTACTTTGTACGTGAGAGTAGACTTGTGAGGAGTTTTTTAAACCAGGCTAGAGGAGTTGTATTTAAGTTGAGACTTGAGCTCCAATCAAACTTAATATATTTATTAATCCATAATAGAGAAGAAAAAGAAATGAAAAGGTAATGCATTATCTTTTATATATTTACAAACTAATTAATTCACATGAAAGTGAATTACAACTTTTGTCACCTCATTGATTATTATTCATCTTTATTCTCTCTCCCCTTCATTCCTCTTCTACTCATTCTTTTAGGGATTAATAAATGTGGCCATAGTGCAAATCTTATGTTATTATTTTTTCTAGTTATTCTGAACTAATCCCATCTTTAATTTTCCAGCTATTCGATTCCCGTTACTTTCCAATTTTATAATCTATTTCCTACGCTTTATCTTTCAATTTAACTTAATTCCTTGCCTTTTTATTTTTAACACTATTAAATGGTTCCATATGCTGTTAACCTAGTTCCTAATCTGTTCTATTTATATTAAGTGGAAACAAAGCTATAAATAGAAATATGTTATGAACATTCACTTTAGTATCTGATACCATTTCTCACGTGAAAGAAAGAAATGAATATTTTTTTTGAAAAGTAAAACAATTTCGTTAAATTTACGTCAGGCTTACAGTTATATATAACTTCTTATAACGAGAATCAAGAAATCGATTCAAAAGTTTGAAGATGACAACACCTTTGTAGATCTCAGAATACCGGTAATCCCTGACAACGATCTTGAAAAAAATCTCCAAAGATAAATAGAACACTTCAATCGCTCTTCTAAATTTTTTCCAATCCAAATTGACAATTCTATTTGATTCATTGGAAAAGATTCTGTCAATTCTGTTATTTTATGGTAACTACCTCTCTAGATTTGAATCAAAATTGATACATATAAAGGACAAGTATACAAAAACTAAAGAATAAACCAGAAATAATACAAAGTATTACAGATTTAGATTTGAGTGTATTAAATCCACACAAGATTTAGATCTAGGTGGGAAATTATCTTCCCAAAATGGAGAGTTATTAGACCAAAAAACCAAAAATTGACAAAGAAAAATCGAAAAACCTATACCAGAAAAAAATAAAAAAAAAATGTCCCCTATCTGGTAAAAGGAGACAACTGTAGAAGAAGGAGCTTATTATGACCTTGTATTTGCTGTAGACAGGGAACTAATCAAGAGAAAAGGAGAAAAGGAGAGGAGTAGGTTAGAGCTCCTCTCTCTTGTATTTTCTCAAAAGAATGAATACTCCATTGTGACAAACTAAACCAAGAATTATGTCGAACAAACTACCCCACTCAGGCCTAGTATGGTAATTTTAACATGGAACATATTCATTTATCAATCAAATAGGGCTAAGGTACTGACAATATTTAATGGAGTTACATAAATCCCAAAGACAAAATTGATCGCTTGTTAGGATGTACTATTTCAGGTAATAACTTCACGGTTAATTTACTATTTTTCTTTTTGGCAGACTAATCGCAAAAATGGGACTTTTGTAAATTTAACTATATTTTTGTGTTTGTGTAAAATTGTTCTTTCACAGTTAAATTTCTGCAAATATCTTTTATCTGTATATAAATTGATATGAAAATTTTTTATTAAACACAAAATTTAAATTTAGGACATTTTATTTCTGTTAACAAATACAAAAAACTCTATTAAAAATAACGTAAAATAGTTAGCATAAATCACACAATTTATATATTAAAAATACAAATTTATAAATCCTTAAAATACGGAGATATAATTTACACAAACTAAAAATCACAATTAAAATTACAAAAATGTCATACTTTAAGATATTTTTTTTAAGTCAAACCTTTTTTTTGGCACTAAGATTGCTATGAATGGAGTGATATCTAATAATTATTTCGAAGTGTCTTGTAACTATATCATGCGTTTGGAGATTCCAATCAAGTAGTTAATGCATGAATCTCCTAAAATGGTCTCAAAACTCTTGCAAAAATATGAATCAAGAACTAAAGTGGTGTGATTCAGAAGGTTCGGATTATTAATTTACTATATATTATTATTCTCTTGTGCCAAAGTTCATAATTGCCAAAATGCCCTTGAAAAAAGAATATTTTTTGAATTTATCCATATTTTATTATTATATTATATATATATAAGCGACCACTCTCATTTATATTTTAACTAGCACAAATTATATTTTAATTAATTTATATTAGTCAGAATATTGATTTGTATTAGTTAAAATATGAATGAAACTGCATGAAGTTGTACTGTGCCAACTGTACAGGCCAAAGCACAATATGTATTGAGGGGGGATCAAAACATGCTTGCCCTATATATTTATATGTATATATATTGATTGTCAATCTAATAGGTATTTTTGATCACCATCTAATGGTAATCCAATGACTATAATAAAGTGTATAAAAATACGTGCATCATTAATGCTCTTTTTCTCTCTCTTTTTACAGTAAAAAAATGTACATACTAAATTTTCATTGGCCAAATCGATACTTATCTATAGGTAAAAAAAAAAAAAAAACCTACTAGATTGGTGCCCATATATATTTATATGTATATATATTTATGTAACTATATATATTTGGCAAAAAAGCAAGTATCAAAGTAATTTGTAGCTGCGTGAGAAAAATCTCTTCTTCTTCTTCTCGAGTCTCTCTCTATACTCACTAATGGCTTTCGGTAATTATAACATTTCTTTTTTAGTCTCTCTCTAAACTCACTTTCATTCTCTCTCTACATTTGTTTCTCTTTTTTTGCATTTATTTTATAAAAATTTACTCATCTGAGTTAAAATAACGATCGTTACTTGACCCAGAAATTGCATGTGATGAGAAAGTATTTTCTATTCATTTAGAACTTAAATCATTTGACCAGACCCAAATTTGTTATTTAATAGTTAATTGATTTTTCTTTTTTCTTTTTAATTTTTAATTTTTTCGTTTTCCTGTTAGGAGCCAGTTTTGCATGCAAATGGAAAGAATATCTCTCTCTCTGATCCTGATTTGGAAAAACATTACAGGAATAGTGCATTGCACAATTTATTTCATTTTAATTCATGTATGGAGTTGCACTAATTTTTATTTGATTTTGAGGTAACATGGTCAAATCAGTGCACTTAATGTAATTTGCATAATTTTATTTTTATAAGAAGTTTTGATGTTTTAAGTTGCATACTTAGGGGTACTCAGAGTTAATGACCATAGATTCATGAAACTATGATGTAAACTACAATATTTTACTTTTGGGTCCCTTGAAAATTTTTTTCAACTTTTTTATTTTTGTGCTTTGCACACCTATGCTGTGATCTTGATATGTACTTTACAATGTGGAAAACAAACAAACAGAATGTTGAACAAGTTTCAGAGAATAGAATAAACTCAAATTATAGTTCATATATACATATATATATATATATATGGCACCAATCCAGTAGGTTTTTTTTTTTTTTTTTATCTATGCATAGGTATCAATTTGGCTAATGAAAATTTAGCATGCACATTTTTTTATTGTAAAAAGTTTTATTGTAAAAAGTAAGAGAGAGAAATAGCATTAATGATGTACGTCTTTTCATGTATTTCATTATAGTAATTGGATCACCATTAGATGGTGACCCAACGGCTAAAAAAAAATATCTACCCATAGGTAAAAAAAAATATCTACCCGTTAGATTGGCAACCATATATATATATATATACACACATATTTTCTCTTTCTTAATTTCTTGCCTCAAAATGCATGTGTTTGCAATCAGATCAGAACTTAAGAGAGTGAAAAAAAAAAAATCACCTTATCAGCTGTATTTAAACTTTTAAAATTTATGCTATGCTATCCGAACTTCTAGACTTCTACTTTCCTATAGATAGTATAGAGTTTATGAATGTACAGTGTACTCATACTTGAGACTTGGAAAACTTGTGATTTCTAGCATTACTATCACTGTTTTAGTATGGTTGTATGTGGTCCTAATATGTTCACAATTTTCTTGTGAACTTTCATTCCAATATCAGAGTTCTTCTATACGAGACGTAAACGACCTAGATTTTCCATAGATGGAACAGCCTGCCTCTTCTTCGCCTATTCGTGATGAAACTGTGCCCAAGAAACCAAAAACTAGTTCAAAAGTTGTTGATTATTCCGATCTCTTTGCTTTTCAAAAATTGCTGGATCGGGCGGAATGCGATATGTTTGGAAGTGTCACCAAAGATATAGAGGCTCTTCTTGCTCCAAAGATGCCAACTTTGTACCCGTATTATGTTAAGTACCCAACACTAATAAGTCAGTGCTTTGGTGTGGGAATGAACAAGGATAATGAGGCTTCTAAGTTGGTAAGTCAACAAAAGACTCAATTGGCACGTGATAATGTCATCGATTGTGATACAAATGGAACTCCAACAACATTGTTGTCCGGCACAACCATTGATTCCAATGAGTAGCACAGAGAGTATAAGATACCCTCTTTTCATTTCCAGACGGTTGCCTTAAATCAACCATCTGGAGAATTTTTCATGAAGGCTATAGAGGTAATTACCTTGCATCTGTGGTGGAAGATTTTGGTACCCAATAGACATTGATCAATGACAATGTTGTTAAGATAGATCATAGAAGTATTGATCTGAAAAGTAAAACTTTATAAACATACTTACGCTCTATGTATGTTTTGCTTCTAGACTTCCACAGTCCACTACAAACCAAAAATACTTGTTCTTAACATTTGTTCTAGAATGAAGTATGCATTGTTCGAATTCACTTATAACATCAGAAAATGTAGTTTGTGCTTTGTAGTTTGCTTTCCCTTAAGATTGACAGCATTTTTTATTCTAAAACGTCGTTTTGTTATAACAAACGTACATAAGATTTTATAGGAAGTATTCTTTGTACATTTTATATTTCCATTCAATTCTTAATGAAGTCTGTTCATTATGATTTCCTTCTACAAATTAAATGCTGAATGTCACTTGAAGGACGATGTATTCTCTCCAAGACGAAAATAATGTACTTATGCATTCAAAATGTAATAATTTTTGTGATTAACACAATTTTTTCTCTTCGGTTAAAATTAATGTTAGGATTATTCTTTGCAGCTAAGGAACCTTAGAGATAGAAGAGATGCTGAAGATGCAAATCTTTACGGGAAAACTGATAATGAAATCAAGACAGATAGAGGTGTTTATATTGGCGTGGAAGATGAAGGTGATCATGAGAATAGTACTGAGGATGATGGGCTTGATAATATTTGGAATGAAATGTCAATGGCATTATAAGTTTCCAAGGTATCATTTCAAAGTTCAATTGAAATAAGAGAGAATTTTTTCTGTCACATATTTGTTCAGTATATAAGGTTCTTTGGAAAATAGAATATTTTGTTTTCTTTTCTTCTTTGTAGATTGTTTTGAGGCTCTTTTCTCTGGGTTTATATGCTCAATGATTTTAGAATGGTTGGTAATGTACACACTGTTCTTGATTATATGATGACGGCTAAGAATTATTGATATCAGGATTTGCAAACACAATCAATATTTTTGAGGTTCCCTGCATTGTGATTTTCTTTAGATAAAGAAAACTATAACTAAGGGCTCATGAATGAAGGCCTTGATTATATGCAAGGACATTCAACTTTGGCAATGCCTGCTCTGGATGTTCTACTGTACCAATCATTCACTAGATCTGACCATTTTATACTATATGATAATTTTATAATTTTATGAAACAGGCCCAGCTCTAATTTCCCTACTTAGAAAATTGAAAAGTATCAGTATATGTTTCTGGAATGTTAATCTGAAGAAGCATGGGGATTTAATGGGTAAAACTGATAGAAAAACCATGGATAATCTTCTCTTTCCAAGTTTTGAATTTGTGTTTACTCTCAAAATGTTTTTGTCACTTTGCAAGCTTTGTAAACCTATTTTCTTGTTATGATGCTGCTCGTAGGATGTTGCTATGTTTCCTTCAGCAGATGATCAAGAGAAAGAATACGAGATGAACTGTGACCATTCTTTTGTCTTAAAGGATGATCTTGGTTACGTTTGTCGGGTTTGTGGAGTTATTGACAAAGAAATCGAGAACATATTTTAGTTCCAGTATATGAAGTTAAGGTTTCATTCTGTGCATTCACCTTCTTCTAGATATTTACTAAATTTATCCAACCTTCTATAAATCAATCTTTAGAAAAAATAGCTGTATGTGAGTGCATCTGTTTCACTTAGATGCTTAAAATTGGTTGAAACTGAGTCATAGTTTAATAGAATTCTCTTTTATGATATCTTTAAGATCCTCAGTCTCTTATTTCAGATAATAGTTGAAAACAGTGCTAAGAAATCTCTTTTATGATATCTTGAAATGCTTATTCTAGATGAGGAGGAGTACTCGAGCTTACCTTCCCGACTCTCGGAATTCAAGAGACAAAGATTCAACTGGAATAGGCGGACTAAATTTGTCTGATGAGGATTTGATGGTCAATGAAGTATATGCCCACCCCAGGCAGATGAAGCAAATGAAACCTCATCAAGTGGAGGGTTTCAACTTTCTCATTAGCAACTTGGTGGGTGATAATCCAGGGGGTTGCATCTTGGCTCATGCACCTGGATCAGGAAAGACATTAATGACAATCAGTTTTGTGCAGAGTTTCCTAGCCAAGTATCCCAATGCTAGACCCCTGGTTGTTCTTCCCAAAGGAATCCTGTGCACATGGAAGAGAGAGTTCAAGATTTGGCAGATAGAGGATATTCCATTGTATGACTTTTACACGGTGAAAGCAGCTAACAGATATCAGCAACTAGGGGTATTGAAACAGTGGGTAGAGAAGAAAAGTATCCTTTTCTTGGGCTACAAGCAGTTTTCCTCCGCTGTTTGTGATATGGAAAACAGCGAGGCATCAAATTCATGTCACGAGATACTACTCAAGGCTCCCTCAATTCTTATTCTAGATGAAGGGCATACACCAAGAAACGAGGATACAGATGTGTTGCAATCCCTTGCCAAGGTGCAGACACCCAGAAAAGTTGTGCTTTCTGGAACTCTTTATCAGAACCACATCAAAGAGGTGTTCAATGTCTTGAATCTCGTTCGACCAAAGTTTTTGAGAATGGAAACATCTCGACCCATTGTCAAGCGCATCATGAGTAAAGTGGACATATCAGGTGTTAGGAAGAAGTTCAAAGCTGGTGCTGACACGGCTTTCTTTGAGATAGTGGAGGATAAACTGCAGAAGGACAAGGATTTCAGACGGAAAGTGTCTGTTGTACATGATCTGCCTGAGATGGCTAACAAGGTCCTTCACTATTATAAAGGTGACTTTCTGGATGAGCTACCTGGACTAGTTGATTTCACAGTGGTACTCAATCTTAGCTCTAAACAGAAACGTGAAGTCGGAAAAATAAAGAAGTTGTCAAGAAAGTTTAAGGCAAGTTCTGTTGGTAGTGCCGTTTATCTGCATCCCAACTTGCAGTCATTTTCTGATAACTGGACTGCAACCGATGACAAGATGGATGAGTTCCTGGAAAACTTAAACATGGATGATGGAGTAAAGGCAAAATTTTTTCTAGACACTATGTTTGTGCGAGGCTAAGAAGGAGAAGCTGCTGGTTTTCAGTCAGTGCCTAGTACCTTTGAAGTTTTTAGAGAGACTAGCAGTGAGAGCAAAGGGTTGGTGTCTAGGCAGGGAAATCTTTGTCATCTCGGGTGAGTCATGTAATGAACATCGAGAGCGGTCTATGGAGCAGTTCAACTACTCCACTTCAGCCAAGGTTTTCTTTGGCTCAATCAAGGCATGTGGAGAGGGAATTTCTTTGGTTGGAGCATCTCGAATTATGATTCTCGATGTTATTCTGAATCCATCCGTGACCCGCCAAGCCATTGGGCGTGCATTCCGTCCAGGGCAGAGAAAGAGAGTGGTTACATATAGATTGGTCGCTGCTGATTCATCCGAAGAGGAAGACCATCACACTTGTTTCAAGAAAGAACTGATTTCCAAGATGTGGTTCGGATGGAATGAATTCTGTGGATATCAGAATTTCGAAGTGCAGACCGTCGATGTCAATGAATGTGATGACGAGTTCTTGGAGAGCAGTCCAGCGCTGGCAGAAAATATAAAGGTTCAGTACAGAAGGTCAGTACCCCAACTCATCCTTTCCTTCTCTCTTGATTTCTCCACTGCATTAAACCTTCAGTTCTGTCATAACAGTCTTCATTTATATATTTCAGGTAGATCCTGCTATAATGCACCAATGAGAAACTGGTTAGAGTAATGCGGCATATGATTTTCAGCTTACTGACTCCAAATTCCATCCATTAATAGTTTATTCATACTTCTCTGAAACAAGATAGTTTTCAGGTTACTTCAATACCGGTGGTTATTGAAGTGCGTAATCCTTTTGTAATGTGCTTGTGGACAAGCATTATTACCATAGTTTGAATGCTTATTTTCAAGAAACAATGTCACATTACGGGCGTTCTCAGTCTCATGCTTGTCAAACAAACTTTCTGGAGAAAAAATAACTTGAGAGAGACAGAGAGGGAGAACAAACCACCAACTTGAGATATCATTTCCAAAGTAATTTACTGGTCATTGTCAGAGTTTTGAGAGCATTAGCCAGTTTCTACTAAAATCATACCTTTTTTTCTTTATGATTTTTTTTATCCTTTATTTTTTGGTCGAGAGGCAAAGCTCAACCAACTTACTAAAATCATTTATTTCAAACTATAATACCTTTTTTCTTCAATACCAGAGTTGGCACTACTTGTACACCTTATCTTTACAAATATGCTAACCTTCCAACCAATTTCTTGATATAGTACAACTGTGTTTTATATGTTTCAATATTTGGAAGACTACAAATTTCCTACCCGTTTGCAATCAAGACCTGACTTTTCACTGTCAAGTCTACTTCCTCACCCCTGAGAATGGTATGCTGATGATCTCCAATCAAACTCTCACACAACGAAATCGTGTAACAAATGGGAAGAAGCGAACCGAGGCTGCTGGTTTCCTGAATTCACGCATTCGAAATCTGCTGTTTCAGCTCCCACAGAAGAAGCTGCAGCATTGTACAAGTCATTCCCTCTCATAGCAACAAAACTGTGATGTGTCCCACCAGACATTGGTATGCTACCACCATCACAATGTTGCAATCCCAGTGTGAGAGACACCCCAGTTCCGCCCCCGAACCTCCCCAACTCAGACATGTGGTATGCAGCGGCTGCCGCCATAAATCTTTCACTGCTTCCATCTGACTGAACAATGGCATCAGGAAAGAGACTACTGCAGTCGTCCATACGAGGCCTTTGCTCCTCCCTACGCTGCTGCTTCATTAAACCATATTCAGCTTCAGCTTCACGGCGAGTTAGGCTGTGGAAAGTGGCAGATCCAACTGATCCCACCATTTCAACATCAGGGACATGATCAACTTTCGAGTCCATGAACTGGCCCGTGCTGCATCTCTCGGTGCCTGTTGAGCTTGCACTTTGCTGCAAGTCTCCCCCTCTGTCCTCAGAGGTCCTAATGTCACCTTTTGTTGCTTTAGCCGCATTTTCAGACGATGAATTAGAATCCATCTCAGCATCACCAGTCTCTTCTTTGTACATCTCCTCAACCATGGGTTTCCAAAGTCGTACCCGTGCATTTATAAACCAGTTTGAGACCTGTGCAGGGCAATTTATGTCATCCAATAACACAAATGAAGTACACAAAAAGAAAAAGAGGATGCATAGTCAATTCATGGCTGCTGCTACATGTGTAAGTAACTAGAACATTGGATGATTTCTTAGGTGAAGGGCAATATGATGTAGAATAAGATAACAATTTAGAAAAAAAATAGGTAGAAGAGCGAGGGTGATAAAATTTAGAAAAAAATAGATGAATTGTTAGAAAAGTAATAGAGATTTAAGATAAGAACTCAAAGAAAAAAATAATAGAGAAAAAAACTTAATAATCATTCAATATTCATTCATAATCTGAAAAACAATTAGACGGCTGGCTAGATAGACAATTGGACACAACTAAGAAACTAAACACATTCCAAAAGCTGATAGAAACGAAAACTGAAAACTAGTTATTCAAAATTAAAATAAACCTAATAATTAAACAAAATCTAATTTAATAATTATTATTATTATAATAGTCTTAAAATATTCTGTTCCTATTCTTCGTCACAATATGACTAGAAAATGTTATGTTCTATAAGTTGATGGTAACACCAATGGACCTCACTCCCCTGAAAGTATTATCCACTCCCCTGAAAGTACTAGCTAAAGGTATAATTGGCTTCAATAGCCTTTTATGTCTTAATAACTTTTCATAGCAAAATGCCCGATGTCCGGTAACACACCATTCTCGGCCATTTTCGAAGGTTATCAAGAACTTTCTCAACATAATGCCTGTAAGAGTTGAATCTTTTAGAAAAGACTGGCTCATCTTCTTGAACAGAGGACACTTCTATAATCAGCAGTGTAAAGATACAATTGACTTAACCCATTAAACGCTCCCATCTAAATAAACAAACGAACAGAATATGAAAACGTCATGATCGCTTAAGAAAATAGCTATAGAATATGCCTGTTTCATCTTTACCTGACTTCTAGTTAGGCCTGTCTGCCTTGCTAGCATGATCTTATCAGAATCCTTTGGATACCTGAAAATGTCAAATATTTGATTAATCTAGCAAAATAATGAGAATTCAAAAAAAGAAAATCTGAAAGAAAAAGATATAAGCTAGAAGGTTTACGGATGAAGGAAATGCTCAAACAGCCAAGATCGAAGTATCGAAACAGAGCTTTCCGGGAGTCCCCTTTGTGGTCTCCATGCATGTTGTTGCATCATGCCAAGCTGCTGAAGAGCCCTTTGTTGCCTGAGCTGCTGGTCCACATATCGAAGCCGAGATATTCCAACTCCTTTGATATTTCCTGAAGCATCTTGCTCACCAAGACTTTTGCGGGTCGCTTTTATTTGGCCTGCGATTGCATCATGTAGACACCGAAAGTGGCGGGAAATAGTCTGAAGGGCAAGTGCTGTGTATGGTTTAGCTGATCCACACCCAGCAATTGCATCAAATGATGACACAACAATCTGCATCTGATGATAATATTGCTTGTACCTTCTGTCAACCTGTAAATATTACAGTTCATCACGATACCATTCTGAAAGGAAGGAAAAAAAAGTAAAAACTAAGAAGAAACTCCAATCTGTCCATATTGGATATACCGGATTGAAAGTAACCATGCAGATGCATCTCAGATTGTTTGGCTTTTTGAGAATCCTGGTACCCTATAATTCTACAGTATCATGTTAACATTAAGAATTGCCATGCAGTCTCGAACTATATAAGTACTAAACAGGCATCACTCGGCAATAAACTAAAGGTATTTCTAACACTCAAAGCGCATCAATCCATCACATGATATTGCAAAAAATGAAGAGAGAAGTAAGAAGTGATGAATATACAGTTAAAGAAGGGGTAACAAACTCACCAAACAACAAAAGAGACCTAAAACATCAAAAAATCAGTCCAGGTTTTCTGATGTATTTCTCTTCATTGACAAACTAGAACATTGAAATATCATCATCATTTAATCCATATATACAATGACAGGGATTCAATAAATAGTTTTCCTTTCGCCATCAGAGGTCAACAGTAATTCTATTGGTTAAGTGTTTTCTTTACATTATAACCCTCTACAGAGTAGTAAAAAGAGGAACTAAGCCTCGACTTATTATAGTAACCTGGGGCTCAATCAGCATCCCCATGACACTATTCATTTGCAAGGAGATAAGGACTGATGTTTAGTGTAACATTTGCATAAATTCTTAACATTCAACCACATTTGCAATTTGTGCATTCATATTCATTCTAAACAACAAATAAACATCATCAAACAATAGCAACGAGTAAAAAATTGTGGTGATGATAAAAAAGATTACTCTAGTCACTCATATTCACAACTGGTGTTTAGTGTTTACAAAAGCTATTCCACTAACATCTCTAATCAAATGCGAGAAGCATATATATATTCAGAATAGTACTTTATAATGATAAGCTTGAGATTACGTAGCTTCTTGCCCAATTTATAACAGAAATGAAGGTACATATAGTAAATATAGCATATAAAGTGACAAATATAAAGTAACAGAATGTACATCAAGTGCATTGGTTTACAACAAATTTTATGACGCATCATAATGAGACACTCAAAATGAATAGATTTTTGAATGAGCATTGACACAGTTTACATAGCTGGAATCTATGTTCCAAGTCTATAACATTCCAAGCTGTTGTACCATACTACTATATTCATAAGCATGGTCAATCTTCCGAGAAGATATTAGGAAGAGATGAAAGGTCATAACACTTTCAAGCAACCAATAACTAGGTAACAGGACAGGACAATTGTCCTCCATTAAATTAATTATACACCACTTTACTGCCATTTCCTCAACTCTGTTGGGCTGAATAAATTACTTATGACAAGGGTGGTTGTACAGAGATGGTAACAGTTGCTTAAGAACAAATGATTGGGAATTAATATTCATTCAAATGTTTTCCGTTATAAGCACATGAAATGGCGACTAGGTCCTCCTGTAGATTAAGCTGCGAAAGTTTTCTTTTCTTTCCTTCTGTTCTAACATAGGCCTCAACTCTAACAACATGCGATTAAACACATACTAAAACTTCCCAGAGTGGAACTGTCTATACTGCATCTCATCACTTGCACTTATCATTCCCATAAAGAAAAAGATTTAGGCAGGTGGCATTATTATAGGACAGTGATCAAATTAATTGGTTTTGTGTATGAGCTCATATGGTCAGCAAATAGATCTATAGACATTTTGAAAAAAGTAATGTGTGCCCGAATTTGATGCCAGATTGATGAATACGGTGGTGATCAAAGATGAACCAATTTTACACCCTCTTGACATATATAGTTCAGTTGATGGTTAGACATGAATGAATAGGGAACAACATACAATAACCTCATTAAGTGAAACAAAAACTAAAAAACAGTTTTCATACCTCATCCAACATGGATAGAAGTTTGGTTAACTTGTTCTGCAGATCTTGCTTTTCAGCATGCGAAAGCTCAGGTTGGGAGTTACTGGCTGACTCTCCACCACCAGGTGTAGATTCATTCTTTGATCCATCATCACCTTCCTTGGGACTTTTCATTCCTTGCTCCTGTGCACCTTCACCTTTCTCGCTGTCATTCTGCTTCAATGCTTTTCGAACATTCACAACTTCATCAAGCAGTTGTTGTGCTGCCTTTAGATATTTGGAACTAGGAACTGTTCTTGCAATACTTGACAACCCATATGGAGATAATTCCCCTTTACTTGAATCTTGATTAACTCCTCCAGGAAAACCAGGTGCCAAATATTCAACATTCCTTGGCTGTTCATCTCTTGAAGAGCCATTTCTGCTGCCACCCTCACCTGAAACCGATGGATTCGGGCTCAAGAAAGGAGCAAAACCCATGTTAGGATTGCGGAATGAGATGGAAGGCATTTGCATTCCTGAAGGGATTTGTGTACCAAGACTAAGGGATAATCCTTGACCCTGTAAGTTCTGTCCACCATGAAGAATGCTCGGAGCACCGCCCATCGAGTGAGTCACAACCAAATCATTTTTACCCTCTCTCCATTCACTGAAATCATGCTCTCCCATTCGTGATCCACCGAGATTCGACAAGATGTCCTGCGGCTGCGGGGTGGAATCAGAAGGCCCCATTGGTGGCATTTCCATGCAGTTACTTTGCTGCTGAGAATTCGCCGCTAATGCATCTGAGTATGATCCAGAGTTCATATACATCATCATGTTGCTGGGGAGAACTGAAGCTTCCGGATATGAACTAGTCAAGTGTTCCCTTGAATATAGCATTGGTGCAGTGTCTCTTTGATTGTTCGAGCTTGAGTAATAAGTTGCCATATTCTTTCTCAAGCTTCAGACTTTCTCTCCCGCATATTAGAAATTAGATCTCATAATCAGACAGGGTTCTGAAAAGAGAAAAAATGACCCAATAAGAAATAACTACTTATCATCAAGGATTGCCATCATTAGATTGTAATCCAAAATAAACAAATGTCTATAGGGAAATGAAACTTTCACAAAATTCTTGAGCTGATGCCTTACTCTAATCAGCATAAGCTTAACCCTCCCAAGAAAGTGACATCTATCATTTTTTCATGCTTACATCTAGTATAACACACACACACAGACATATATATATATATATATATATATATATATATATATATATCAGCTTCATGCAATTCAAATAAAAAGATTCACCAAAAACATATACCAGAAGCAGAAATAGCAATTACTATATATGTACACATAAAAGAAAAGCTTTTACTGGTCACCCCATAGATTCATAATTCGGAATACTCAAAGCCTAAAACATAAAAGAATCACAACATCAATCTTTTCATGCATGGTTTAAATGCATGAATTACCATATTCAAATATGAAACTTGTTTTATGTGTCTGATTAAAAAAAAAAACTATATTCTAAACCAGCATCAGTAACAAGAAATCTGAGTAATCAAAAATTAAATAAATAAAAAGGACAAAAGATTTGATAATACCAACAACAAATAACCATAAAGAATCCGTAATAACCCAATCTAGATAGGGAAAAAAAAATAGAATTAAATCATTTTTCCTGCATCACTTTATCAGGTAAGAAAATTAGACCAAAACCCAAGAGATTGAAATAAATATAACTAAAGAACACTAGTGAATTAGAATCCCCATGCAAATTGAAAAAACCGCAGAAATCAGCCCAAGTAAGGAAGAAAATTGAAAAACTTCAGAAAGTGTTTATTTAAAAAAAATCAGATTATAAATACCCATCAAGGAAAATTTCCCCCCTTTTTTCAAATAAAAAAATAGAAATATGAGAAGCAACCTAGGAAGAAAACATATAATAATAACCTGGAAACTGGGAATATTTCCAAAGAAAATAAAAATTCAGATTCTTATGATCACCATCTTCATCTTAAGAAAGAGAAATAAGAGAGCGAAGAGAGAGAAAGAAAGAGAAGGAAAACCACAGAAAACAAAGATAAATATATGTGTGTGTACATATAAAAATATAAGAGAGTAGCTAAGATAGTGAATGTAAAGTCAGAAAACTTGGAATAAAAAAATATACCTGGAGACCCGTAACAGTTGTGGGTGATATAGGGAACAGAAAAAGGTTGGAGACAACAACCAATAATGTTAATCTGCTCAAATACAATCCTCTTCTTCTCTCTCTCTCTCTCAGTCCAGAACCAAACACTTTCCGATCCCAAGGACCCTTCTCCGGTATAAACAACAACAAATAATATAAGCCCAATAAAAAAATTATAATGAAAAAAAAAAACCAATAAGAAAAAAATGAGAAAAAAGAAAAGTAAAGAGTAATAATTCTCTAAGAGCTATGCATTTTTCTTTTCTTTTCTTTTTTTCTTTTCACTTTTGCTCTTTTATGGTAATCATATATATTCTTCTTCTTCCATTATTGCATCAATCCCCACGTGAGACTCACACGCACACACCTCTCTCACTTTCTCTCTCTACAAGTAATAAAGAAAAGATAAAAATTATAACTCTCTCTCTCTCTCTTTATGTCTCTTTTTATAAAAATGGGGTTTTGGTGGCTTTTCTCTGTCTCTTATGGATTTTGGTTTGAGACCCAATTTTTGTTGTTGTAGTTGTTAGAGCTTGAAACCATAGATTGATCTTCTTCTTCTTCTTCCTTCTTCCTCTTCTTCTCTCTGTAACTTGTTTTGGGTTTTGCTTGCTCTATATTTTGATGGTAATGAAAAGTGTTTGGTTAAGGAGCTCAATCTCTAACCACCAGTTGGTAGACCTAAAACTAAAACTAAAACCCTTTCTCTTAAACCCTTTTGTTGCTCTCTTTCTCTTCTACTTCTCTTCTTTTCTTCAAGCTTTCTCTCTCTAACTGTCTCTCTCACTCATCCATTTGAGCAATGGAAGGAGGAAAGGTCTGGTCTGGGTTTGCTGCAATATCCACCAAAAATAACCATATTCTATTCTTATTTTGTTTATGCAAACTATCTATTTATTTATTATTTCTGTTTGTTGTCCTAAGCTTCCATTCTACTCTTGTCTGTTTGTTTGTTTATTTATTTATTTAATTTTGTAATACTTTTTTCAAAAAAAAAAAAAACTTTTTTCTCAAATCAAACAGGCGCACCTATTAGGTGCCCATATCACTGTATTTGTCTTTTTGTCCTAACTAATCTGTGATTTTTGTAATTAGAGTCTTGTTCTGTTACGTATTTACATTTCAAGAACCCCTCTTTTTACTTAATTATGTTATATGTTTATAAATTAAATGGACTTTATTTAAAGAGAGAGTGAAATCTCAACGAGTGAAGACCATGCATATATAGCTTTCTATTTTCATTAAACAAACAGAAGTTTAATGGACTTTAACCACTCTAGTTAGGTTTAATGTAATTTAGCCACTATAGTTTTCTCTATCAAAGAAAAAGTCATATTGACTAAGTAATAAATCAATTTTAATCAATTTTTTTTTTACATAACATTACATATTCTAATTTTTTATCAAATTTTCTATATAACATGTATAATATTGAAATTATCACTATTTAATTAGTATGTAATAATATATTAAAATTTATTATAAATAAATTAGATATTATTAATAATTAAGTGATGATAAATCACATACTGCATGTATTAATATAAAAATTAATACTTCAACCATTATATTTTTTTAACTCTTGCTTTTATTTTTAAGCGGATAGATAAACCAAATTTATATATATTTTGAAAAATAAAAAAACAAAGGAGCCACAATAACAAATGCTTTATTGTGAATGGGATATTCCACATTGTAAATGTGGATGGTACTTGCCTAACCCACTAATGTGACACTACTTATTTGTGGTCACTTTATCTTTTTATTTTCTTTTAATTTTTTCCTTTGGTATTTTGATGTTTTAGATTGCAACAATGAAAAAGGCATCCATCTCTTTGAAGGGGAGTGATGAAGTGGGGTTAGGCATTTGTGATTCTAATGAAAGGTACAAACTTTTTGGAAAGTGGGTGTGGGACGATTTTCACTAGGTGCCTTTTACCCAAGAATAAATAAATAAATAAAGAGGGATAATATATATATATATATATATATTACAAATTTTTGTAGGGTTTTATTTCACCACATAATAAATGCATGCTATTGGAAAATAAATTGTGGGATTCTTCTTGTCCTTATTTTCTTTCAAATTTGCATGAGATGAATAGTGAACTATGCATTATCTGAAGTCAGTATATATTTTCATTTTGGGAGGAGATTTAAAACTTAAATCAAATAAATGGAAATGTTACATTTTCATTGAACTAAAGAACAAAACTCAACTGCACAAAGAAGTTAGCCTATGAACAATGAATGTCCAATCCAAAACCAGAGGCTTGCATATAAGAAGACAAAATCATGCTTCAGAAATATATTGATCCTGATCACTTATCTGGTATATCAATAGTTTCAACGATAGTATCAATTTCGTCTCTTTTTGAAGTATAAAACTTCTAATTAAATCTGTATTTAGTATAATTTGTGTGCTCTACTCGATTGCTAAAATTAACCAAGTGTCACAACAACAAAAAAAGGTTATTTAATGGTCAACTAAAATGATTGTTCAACTACTGGTGTCAAGAATCAAGTTGCTCACTTAATGAGGATTCATTAATTGATTTCTTTCAAAGTGGTTGCAAATTAATTTATAAATTGAAAAATAAATTAAAAAAAAAAGGACTAACATTAAACTTGCATGTTATCTTTCCAAATATATTATGTGATTTGCAGTGATAAAAAGGCTTCCAAACATGCATTTATCTTTTTCAATATTATAGGTCATAGCATAGGACAAGTTCCTTTCTTTTGGTCATAAACATAAGGGTCATTTTCTTGGTCATGGACCTCGGAAAGAATCATGGTAAGGCAATTGGGAAGATGATGATGATGATGGGTCCTAAGATTTTTTTTTTTTTTCCCTTATTGCCCTAAAGATGGGTCCTATGATTGTGCATTAAGGGAGGCAATGGCATTACAACATTGGTATTGTGGGCCCCATGCACCATATGTCCATTTTCTTTTTTGTTTTAATTTTAAATTTTTTGGGGTTATGAGAAAAAAATTATATATTATTGGTATACTGCCCTTTCTGACGTACTTGCAGACTGTGAGTATGACCTAATCAAAGATTGTTTCCCATCAGATTGTTATTGGAAATTGATTAGATGGTACAAGGGCCTTTTTCACAATTTCATGAAAAAACATGCTATCCTATATTACTATTTTATTTTTTTTCTTGACGAATAAACAAAATTTTGTATTTTGTGGAATACATTCTTAGCAAAAAGATATGGTGGAATATATTAATTTGTGCCTTATTGCATTTATTATGGTTTTGACCTAAAAGATACAGGTAATGGGATTAAATTGCGATCGACCTCTAATAGTAATATGGTTGTCACTGTTTTTTTAGGACAAACATACTATTACTTTTAGACTTTTATATTATGTTACTTTGTTTACTAATTGAGGTTATAAGTTTACTATTCTATAAGGATACTAGTATTAATTTGATACTAATTATTGCAAGTTCAAAAAATGCTAATCATAATTTCATAGACAAGCATAATTTTACCATATATTTTGGTTCGTGTTTATTATCATACATACTTCAAAAAAAAAAAATCACAACGCAGAGCAACAACAATAACAATTTCTCAAGAAAAAATAGGATTTCTATTATTATTATTATTATTATTATTATTATTATATGTATAAATGGCTCATTAATTTGATAGTAAGTATTTCTTCACTCCAACAATAAATTTCAAAGTTTCCTCACTCTATACTCCAGGGATTTGTTTTTGATTTGACATAAACAAACTACTAACTAATTCCCACCAATATAATCACTAATTAAATACATTATCAGGTCTCAACGCACGTTAATTCTCTCTCCTTTTTTTTTTTTTGGGTTCTCTTCAATATATTCCTAAAATTAATTAAACCAAAAAGGGATATTACAATATACAAATGCATTAACAAAGCCCACATTGGGTTTGCTTACAAGATAAAGCAAGGAAAAAAAAAAAGTAAACTAATTAAACAAATGCAATAATTGTAACTTGCAAAACTCAAACCCTTAACAACCTTTCATTTTGGCTCAATTTTTAAGTAAGAGAAGTTGGTGTATGAAGTAATAAAAACCCCAATTGTTTCAATTCAAAGCTGAGGTTCAAGAGTTCGGACTTCAAAAGTGCCCTTAGGATTAGGAAGATACAAAAAGTGGGATACTCCTTTCAAAAAAAAAAAAAAAGTGGGATAGTAAGGATGCTCGTTTTCTTTGAGAAAATTATAGGTTTAGGTATGGTCGGAGTATATAAACAATTCATTTTAGGAGAGATTTACATACACACAAGATACAAAAGTATAAATATATTTCAAAATTATATGGAAATATTATCCTCTATTCTATAGCATTTTTATTTTGAAAAGTATTAGATGCTCTCTTTTTTACATTTCACTTACGTTTCATTGTTTACTATGTATAAAATATTTTATTAATATAATAAATTATAGAAAAATTTACGGATTAAGTTGAATGCAACAACATTAGCATTCTTCTTTTATTTATGCATGTCAACAAAGCTGACCCTTTCTTTGTATTTTATGATGAGGCCCCTGACCCAGTGAGAGAGAGAGAGATCAGAGTAAATTTGGCAACTTTGCATGCAGGCTCAGGCAAAAGGTAGGTAGGTATGCCCTTATTGAAAAAACACCCATATGGCAAAGAGCCAATGTGAGGGTTTTTTTTTTTTTTTCCATTTTCTCAAAAATAAAAAAAAAATGGAAAAAGAAAAAGAAACTAACATTGGGATTCTCTAAAAAGTGATGTATCTAAAGGAGAGTGAAGGGGTAGGATTGGATTGGGTCTCAGGTCTAAGGTCTCAGGTCTCAGGTCTCAGGTCTCAGGGGTCTGTGCTGAAACGAATCACTCTCAAAATTCATAACTCTCCAAATTACGCAATCTATATTATGAATGAGTGACTACCTACTGTTCTTGTTCCTGGGGCTTTGCATTTCTGACACCACAGGATTCCTGTCCGGACTCATCCTAATCCTTCTTCTTTTTATTTTATTTTTTTTCCTATAATAATACTAAAAGTACTAGTGTCTAGATCATAAACAAATCCACTTGTATATAAGTGAGTCACTGGGAAAAAAAATTATGTAAATTTAACATTATTTTTTAACTTATGTAAAATTATATTTTTATATTTTAAATTTTTAAAAATTTATATATTTTTTATGTAAATTAGTCAACAAAATTTTTACTTAATATGGAATTTGAATTAAGAATATTATATTTCTATTGACTAATACAAAAAATTTATTGAAAATAGCGTGAAAAAATTAAGATATATCACTTAATTTATACACAAAAAATATAAATTTGTAAAAATTTGAAATATAGAGATATAATTTTGCATAAGCTAAAAGGCAATATTAAAACTTTAGAAATACCATACTTCATTTTTTTCTTTTGTGTGCAATTATTCATTATATATAATAATAATTTATGAATTATATTTATTGAACTATCTTTTCAATTTTTTAACATATGTAGTGAACCATTTTTAATTTGCAATTGTTATAGTTACAGCCCATTTATTACAAATTTTATGCTTCTCTATTGAAATTAGAGGAAATGGGAGCAATACTTCTTTTTTTCTTTTTTTAAATTTCTCACTTCAAAACGTTAAATCAAAAGTCGAGACAAGAGCATAAAGTTTCTTTGAAAAATAATAATAGTAATTATAACTTCAGCTTACATAAGATCACGGAAAATAGTGGAATCTAATATTAGCTTTTCTTAGTTAATCATTGAGCTCATGTTTTACAAATGATAGACTTTTGTTTTAAAATAATAATAATAATAATGTAACAAACAAGCAATTTGTTGCAAAGTTATATAATTAATGATATTTTATTATGTAAATTAAAAATTTGGAGATCAAAGTGGTATAACGAGCATAATTCAAAGGCTCTATTTATTATGAAATGAGTTAAAAATCTCTGGTAGTATGTATCTCGTAACATTGATCTTTTAAGCAAGAAAGAGATATTCAAATTTGATATAAAAGTCTAAAGATTGTCTTGGATTAAACTATTTATTCCAAATTTTAGACTAGATTATCTTTTTAGAAGTATGGTTAATGTAGTTATTATTTTCATGGGAAAATGCTAAGAAGCTCTTTTGAGTTTTAGCAAAGTATTAGTTTCTATTTTATGTTTTTTGAAATAACTAACTACACCTCGTACCAAACAACCCCTGAATAAATACACCCAACAAAACCAGCTCAAACACAAAATCACAAATCATAACTAAAGTAATAGATTAGGGAAAATAGTGGAATCTAATATTAGCTTTTCGTAGTTAATCATTGAGCTCATGTTTTACAAATGATAATTTTTTTTTTTAAAAATAATAATAATAATAATGTAACAAACAGGAAATTTGTTGCAAAGTTATATAATTGATGATAATTTACTATGTAAATTAAAAATTTGGAGATCAAAGTGGTATAACGAGCATAATTTAAAGGCTTTCTATATTGTGAAATGAGTTAAAAATCTCTGGTGGTATGTGTCTCGTAACATTGATTTTTTAAGTAAGAAAGAGATATTCAAATTTGACTTAGAAGTCTAAATATTGTCTTGGATTAAACTATTTATTCCAAATTTTAGACTAGATTATCTTTTTAGAAGTATGGTTAATGTAGTTATTATTATCATGGGAAAATGCTAAGAAGCTCTTTTGAGTTTTAGCAAAGTATTAGTTTCTATTCTATATTTTTTGAAATACAACATATGAATATATATTCACATTTTGTCAAATTATGTCAAATCTGTACTTGCCAACAAATTTCTATTGATTTTTGACAATTTATATCCGAAATTTCCCAAAATGTCCATAGTCAAAATAATTAAATTATTCATTTAACCTACACAAATAACTTCAATTGCTAGACACTCAATTTGTTATTAGCTTAAAAAAGTATTCAGTTGTAACGTCAATAAGGTAGTTAGACTATTTGATTAATTATGACTAAAGGTATTATTGTCATTTTATTGTATAATTTTAACCAATACAACCAAAGAGATAATTTTAACTAAATTTAATAAATTGAGACAAATTTTATATTTTCAAAAAAAGAATGCTAAGAGCCTAAGACGACTCTCTTTTACACTCTTTTGTCTCTATAACATGATTAATGATAAAGATTCCAAAATCTTATTCCAAGAACTTATACCAAATAATATGGTATATATTTTAATCACTTCTTATTTTAAAATGGGATCACACCATTTAAAATTATTTGATAAAAAATGATGTCATATCACTGATGTAAGTTTAACACATATAGGTAGAAATTGCAGTGATAAATTTAACCATGTAACTGAAAAAACAATTAATAAAGCTCAAAAAATTTATCTATATACACAGAGTTGTCATTCCAGAGGTGTCTTTCAACAATCATTCCCTCTCTCCCAGTCCCCAAAAAAAATTAAAATTTGAATCTTTTTCCTTTTCAAAAGCACATAATTCAAAATAATCTACACATCTTAAATAAGAAAATAAGTTTCTTTGCAAAAGAGCTTTTTTAATAACTATTTTTTTTTTCACTTTTATTAGCCATTTTTAAGTTATGAATTTATTTTAAAAATTAGAATATTCTCAGTCGAACAACTTAAGCATACTCGACAATATTATCGAGTCAAAGCTTCGTGACTAGATGATACTCGATAAGCATGTCATGCTACTCAACGCATTAGGCAAAAGAATAATACAATAATTGATAACCATGTCATAAGTTATTTTAAACTTAAACTTATAGGCCTCTGACAAAAATTGCTAAATAAGATATATAGACTATTCTAGCTAATTTTCCTGGAAATAATATAAGTGAAAAACAAGCAAACAACAAACGATTATATTTTGTTTTCCTTTATGAAAAATCTATTGTCTTTTGCTATTTTTTTTTTATGGGAGATAATTGTATAAGTCGGGTATATTTTTATAACAGGTCTTAAGTACCAAGAAAAAAAAATGTTGCTAAACTAGACCAACATTTTATGTTTGTCACTTCACACTTTAAGGGTGATTTGTTAGATTCTTTGACAACGATCACACATTAATTTTGTCCAAGGTAGTTACAATATTCCTTAATCCTTAGCCAGTCGTATTAAATCCCCAGTTTCTGAAATTGGAAATATAAGTAAGTTCCATAACTCTCTAAAAAAAAATGAAAATAAATAGGTTTCAATAGCCTATTGCCGTAAATCTTATTTGAGAATGTAATTCTTCTTATTAATTACTATAAGATGTTATAAACTTATGCCCTAGTCAATAAATTGGATTTATAAAAACAAAACATATGTACTTTTCTTGTTTTCAAAACCAAGCAAGATTAAATTGTAAATTAATTAGGATTATTTTTTTTTCATTTTTAGTTGAAAGAGTCTATAGAAGTACTTATTTGTTTGCCGAATGGTGAAAGGAGGTCGTCTTGGCCTTTAGTATGTCTTTTTTGGTGTCCATTTACTTATACTTGGACAGATAATTAAATAGTTAAGATTTTTCACAAAAATATAAATAAATAAATATGTGTTGTGGGGTTTGTTTGTAAGTTTACATGTAAAAATTTATTTGATGAACAAAGTAAAAATTTGTAAAATATATATATATATATATATATATATATATATATATATATTAAATAGACAAACGATCCGTGTCGTTGAATGTCACCATAAAATGATGGCGAAATCAAGTTGTGGTATTGTAATCAATACATAATCAAACATCATTAAATTCAGTTGTGTAGATTTTGTTCTGATTAGTTGAGAATGATAAGTGAATTTTATAAATCTTTTTCACCACAAATTTGCATATGTACACTTTAATACATTGATTAACCAACCACAATTCAAATCCTATACGCAAGTTTATTTATTGAAATATATGCGCAAGTTTATTATCCAGTTGATTGAAAGAAAAAAAAAAAAATTCTCCCTAACTTGAAGTTAATTAAGCACCTTAGAAAGCACGTGATCTGGCTAAATGTATTCATCAAAAGATGATATTAAGTTACGAAAGGGAAGAAATTGCCAAGCCTTCTCATTTTTCAAGCTTAGATTAAATTTTTGGATACATGGGCTAAATTGTACTTGCAAGTCTAAAAATTAAGTTATTTCCAACAAATAAAATAAAATAAAGTATAATAATTAGGACATTTCTAGAATACGGCATTAAAAATAGCGAGTATTGATACGAATTGGTTCTTGTAATATAATTGGCTGTTGAAGAATTTGTGGCTCACTTAGTTCAATAGAGGAGATTTGTTAAACATAACGAATTATTTATTTGGACAAAGATGGTTATTCTTCAGTCATTTAAAGATAATTCTTTAATTTTCAAAATATTTTAGGAAAGAAAAAGATAAAGGGATTCTAAGTCAACTTAGTCTTTCTTGTTTGAATGAGTCCTAATTGAAATTCGGGAGATCTAGTTGGGGATTTCTGAGCATTTCCCTAATTTGCTAATGCAGTAATTGTGAAGTTTGAGAGCTCTGTTTTTGGACAAAGACTTTTTGTATTACATTGTTGACATTATTCTTTTGTTTTTTTTTTTTTTTCTTGTAGATTTTCATCGTTGATCTTCTCACTATTAAAGAATACTTCAAATCACGGCCTATCTGGCTATACCACATGAATGAAAAAATAAATTTCCAAATATTTTTTTAAAATCTCTTCTATGTGCCATTTAAAATATAAAGATGCCATTATAAAAATTTAAAGATTTAAGGTGAAAAAATAAAGATGAAGAAGAAGAGAGCAGAGATTTGAAATAGAAAGACTTAAATGAATATTCCTACAAATTTCTAACAATACAACCTATCTCTAAAGCACAATCAGCTTTCTTTCTTTCCCTTTTTTTTTTTTCAATTACAATTTCTTCTAAGATTGAACATGTGTTCTTTAAAGTGCACATTCAACGTTTTTTATCATCCAATGAAAATGTGACCACCACAAATCTATATAAGCCAATAAAAACTCTCTATCGTTTTCTTGAATTCATTTGCCACCGTTTGGTACTGTGGTACTGTGGAAAATTGAAGAGGTTGATGTGATGATATGAAAATCTGAATTATTGAGTTTAGTTACACATTAGATCTTGTCTACGATTCATGGATTCAAAAACTATATATTTCGTTACAAACAAGAATGTACTAATTTTTAATATTATGAAAAAAAGAATATCAAATAATTATATCTTTGGGCATCTTGTATAATAAAATAAATATATATATTTTTTTAAATCATAAAATTTAATTTATTAGAAGAAATCATGTATTTTATTGTATGTATAGGTTTTAGATTAGAGTTAGTCTAAAATCCATTTTTTTTTTTGTAAAATCTGGGTTTATCTTAAAATATAGCTAAGTGAATCTCATAGAGTTCATATTCCCAGATATTAAAAATACAAAACTCATAACAAACGTAGAAATTTCTTGGATTCTTATTATTATAACTAATAAATAAACCCAACACAAAACCAGCTCAATCACAAAATCACAAATCATAACGAAAGTAATAGATTAATTATCTTTGAAGATGCTTTGCATGCTTACCCGCAATATCCCAAGTTTGTGCCACTGATGATCCCATTGAGAAATTAACCCTCGACTGCCCTTGAAAATCATGCTTGTGCCAAATCATGCTTTAAAAAAGTTGCCAAAATAGTTAAAATGGTACCAAATGCTCATGAAGTTGTTAGATATATCTGTTAATGTGTTGTACTTTGAAGGTATTAATGCAACCTTATGGAGCTCCATGCATAGTCATATGTATGTTATTGGATAAATGTTTTCTCCTTTTTCATCGTTGAATTCATTGACATGATCATTGATATAGCATTTCATGTCCGTACGGTTAGGTGTGGGACAACTTGAGGGGCTTTTAAAGCCTCACTGAAAATTCTCATGTCATGATCAAACAACAAGTCTCTAAATCTGGTGTTTGAGCTAAGTGTTTGCACTTGAAAATTACTGAAGGCCCATCTTGGAGTTCATTGAAACTATTCATGGATTATGTAGGCTGCCTTGTATAGATCCACATGAAAACGTTTCAACATTAATTTCAATTGAGGAAAAAAGAAGAAGAAAAAGATAGTACAATACATCAAGTCTGACAGCTAGAAAACGTGATGAAATTCCTTTTGTTTAAATGCTCTTAAATGTTTAACTTATGAACCATTCTAATTAACTTGATGGATTTACAAAAAAAACTCTTCTGTGTGTTATTTTGACTTGAATATTTGGTTCAAGGTTATTAATTAAATCATCTCCCTCTATATACCCCTTTGCTCCAAAAGACTGAAATCCCACATTATTGTTCCCAACTACGAATTTTAATGGAATACTAATGTTTGCTACTTGTGATGGTCCAAGGAGTTCCTAAATTCTGCATTTATTTAACTTAGCTCAGCAAAAATCCAAATTCATATATCATATGAAGAATGACAGTTGCTTATTAGTTTATCACGTGGGTGATTTATATCATGATTTAATCAAGCTCTTCCTCAGTAATCCATGGAGACAAAGAAGATGGGATTTTAAGAAAATCTGCAATCTCCATGCCAAGAGGAGCAGCTAGAAGATAAGGTCCATTAATCATTAAAATACTTCTTGAGTAGATTTAAGCCAATCGTCTATAGAAACTGACGTTCCTGTCCTTCCTGGTTCCTACATTGTTTTTTAGAAGTAACAATCAAACTGTACGTGTTATAAAATTAAAGAGATGACGACGNTTCTTTTTTTTATATAACAATAATAATGTTCTTATTAATAAAAACTAGTTTAACTTAAAAAATTTTGTTTGGTTTTCTTTGTAGTTATGTACCTGAATTTGGTTAATGTAAAACCCTTCTCAACACCTTGGTCATGTATTCAAAAGGTCTAATTAATAAGCATTTTGGGATAGCAAAAGGTCATTAATGGGACTCCCAAATTGACAAGTGCTCTTATTCTACTTGGTCCCCACAAAAGGCATAGGTGCCAAGCTAGTTGTGCAGCCTAGTCATGCCCTACCACAAATACCTACTCAACATTTAGAAAATTAACATTAATTTCTTCTGCGTTCACTACTGCATTGAATATTTTGCAAAACTTTGATAGAGAATATCTTGATAGCATGTACTAAAGCCCTTAATTCAGGGCATGTCTAAATGTTTCAGAATTAAACAAAATAAACATATCTCTAACAATATGATGTTTTTGCAATTATTCATACAACATCGATGCTAAAACACTCCCACTGTCCTAATACCTCTAGAATCACGTTATGAGTATTATTATGTTAAGAAAGTTCTGGGACTAAGAGCTTCTGTTGTACAACATACCTATATTTTGTGCAATAAATAGTATATAGATTTGATGAAATCTAAAGAAAATTTGAGGGATAATTGAAAAAATAGTTCTCTAAAGTATAACATTTCTGTAATTTTAACTTTATCCTTTAGTTTGTCTAAAATTTGTGTAAATTTATTCGTTCGATATATAAATTGGATGATTTGAGATAACTGTTTTAAGTTATTTTCGATAGATCTTTTTTTGTGTTAGTTAGCTGAAATGAGATATTCTCAAACCACATTCTATGAAAAATTTGTCCTAAGAAGAAAACTCTCAATGCCTTAATTGCCTCTGAGCCAAGCTAAAAAGGAGGTGATAGAGAAGATGGTGTTGCACGTGTTGGTTCCTTGCAACTCCTTAATGTCTTGCAATCGGCCCCTAAGTCACAAGCTAAAGGCCTACTTTTCGTGGGTGCAATAATCAATGGCAAAGCCACTAAAGTCTTGGTTGACACGGGTGCATCCTATAACTTCGTCTCTATTGAGGAAGCTAGGCGGTTGGGCTTGACGATGTCCAATGAAGGAGGCTCCCTCAAGGCAGTGAACTCAGCAGCACGCCCCATTCATGAGGTTGCTCATGGTGTTAAAGCTAGCCTATGTGCATGGGTTGGCCAACTTGACTTATCAGTGGTGCCAATGGATGATTTCGCGGTGGTGCTTGGGTTGGAATTCCTTGATGCAGTGCAGGCATTCCCTGTTCCTTTTGCCAACTCTATGTGCAACATGGACGGTAAAAAGGCTTGTGTGGTACCAACGGATGGGTCCACAAAAGTAGGAAACGAAGTACTCTCTACACTTCAATTCAAGAAGGACTTGAGAAGAGAGGAGGAGAGTTACTTGGCCATCCTAAAGGAGCACGATGATGAAGAGGTGGAACCTCAAGATAATCTACCCATAAAGGTGCAAACTGTCTTGGACGAACTCCAAGATGTGATGCTTGATGCCCTACCTAAGAAACTTCCACCTAGGAGGGAGGTAGATCATGAAATCGAGCTTGAGCCAGGCACGAGGCCACCTGTGATGAGTACCTATCGAATGGCCCCTCCAGAGTTAGCGAAACTCCAGAAACAACTAAATAAGCTGCTTGATGCGGATTTCATCAGGCCTTCCAAAGCTTTTTTTGGTGCTCCAGTATTATTCCAAAAGAAGAAAGATGGCTCACTAAGGATGTGCATTGATTATCATGCTCTTATCAAAGTGACGGTAAAGAACAAGTACCTCATCTCGCTTATTACCAACTTGTTCGATCAACTTGGGAATGCTAGATATTTCTCAAAGCTTGATCTACGCTTGAGGTACTATCAAGTGCGCATAGCAGAGAGAGATGAGCCCAAGACCACTTGCGTGACAAGATATGGAGTTTATAAGTTCTTAGTCATGCCATTTGGTCTTATCAATTTACCTGCTGCCTTTTGCACCCTCATGAATAAGTTATTCCATCCCTACCTCGATCAGTTCATGGTAGTCTATCTTGATGATATAGTCATCTATAGCAAGACCATGGAAGAGCACCTAGAATATTTAAGGAAGGTATTCGAGGTCTTGAGGAAAAACCAACTATTTATCAAGAAGGAGAAATGCTCTTTCGCCCAAGAGGAAGTGATATTCCTAGGGCATAAGATAAAGGATGAGAAATTTATGATGGATGAAGCCAAGGTGCAAGCCATCCAAGAGTGGAAACTTCCTACTAAGGTGCCAGAGTTAAGATCCTTCCTCGGACTTGTGAACTATTATAGATAGTTCATCAAGTCCTACTCAGCAAGAGCAGCGCCACTTACTAACCTGGTCAAGAAGAACAAGTCTTGAGGATGGACACTTGAGTGTCAAGTTTCATTCGAAGACTTGAAGAGAGCGGTAAGCAAAGAGCTGATTCTCAGCTTACCCAATCACTCACGTTCATGACTGACAATGTAGCCACAAGCTACTTTCAAACTCAGAAAAATTTGAGTCCTAAGCAAGCTCGGTAGTAAGACTTCTTGGCAGAATTTGATTACAAGCTCGAATACAAGCCTGGGAAGGCCAATATGGTGGCAAATGCCCTAAGCAGAAAGACAGAACTGGCCGTCTTAAGCAGACCCGATAGCACCTTGATAGAGAAAATCAAGGAATGACTAGAACACGATGTTCTTGCAAAAAACCTGCTGCCCCTAGTAACGGAAGGAAAAACGAGACGATTTTGGCTGAGCGACAGACTTCTCTATGCCAAAGACAATCGACTCTATGTGCCTAAGTGGGGGAACTTAAGAAAAGAGCTTATCAAAGAGTGCCACGATTCCTTGTGGGTTGGTAACCCAGGTCAGAAACATACTCCTACTCTTATTAAATCTATCTATTATTAGCCTCAATTGAGGGATGATGTCGAGGCCTATGTACGAACTTGTCTTATATGCCAACAAGACAAGGTGGAACAATAATCACCGGATGGATTGTTGGAATCTTTCCCTATTCCTGAGAAGTCGTGGGAGAGTGTTTCCATGGATTTTATCACTAGCTTGCCTGAGTCAGAGGGCTTTGGCAACATTATAGTTGTGGTTGATCGCTTCAGCAAGTATGCCACCTTTATACTTACTTCACCTGATTGTCCTGCCGATGAAACCGCGCGGCTCTTTATGAAGCATATCGTGAAGCTTTGGGGAGTCCCATCAAATATCGGAAGTGATCGTGATCCTCGATTCATTAGAAAGCTTTGGACAGAATTGTTCAAGTTGATGGGTTCAGCTTGAACTTTTTTATTAGCCTTCACCCCCAAAGCGATGGCCAGACGGAAAGGGTGAATGCCTTGCTGGAGTTATACTTGAGGCAGTTGTGAGTGCCAATCAAAATGATTGGGAAAAACTATTTGATGTAGCCCAATTCTCCTTTAACCTCTAGAGAAGTGAGTCTACGGGTAAGAGTCCCTTCGAGATAATCATGGGTCAATAACCTATGACCCCACATATTTTAGCGACAAGTTACGATGAGAAGAGTCCTGCAGCATTCAAGTTTGCTAAGGCATAGCATGAACAAGCGGAGTTGGCTAGGGCCCACCTGAACAAAGCTTCTAATGAAGAAGTAGGCCGACAAAAAGAGGAGGCACGTTGAGTATCAAGAGGGAGATTTAGTCCTTGTCAAGTTATTGCCCCAACAATTCAAAACCTTAAGGAAGGTGCATAAAGGGTTGGTGCACAAATACGAAGGTCCATTTCTGGTACTCAGTCGTGTAGGTAAGGTCTCCTATAAGCTTCAACTCCCTGCCAAATTAAATATTTTCTCTGTCTTCCATGTTAGCATGCTAAAATCCTACCATGGAGATGAGAGAGATCTTTCAATGGGTGATTCCAAATGGACTCCTACTGCGATGGTAACCTCTTTTGATAAAGAGGTATAGTGTATTTTGGCAGATCGCTTGATCCGCCGACATGGTGTTCCTAATTATCGGGATTACTTAGTGAAATGGAAGAATTTGTTCGAGGCCGAGGCTAATTGGGAGCATGAAGATGCCTTATGGCAATTCAAAAACCATATCAAGCGGTTCAAAGTTAATGGCGCGACGGGGATGTCGCGAACTTGAGTAGGGGAGGGTGTTACGTCCCGCTCATTTGACTCTCAAAATCCAAATGTTATTGCTCATGGCTCTAAGGTCCTCTATATATACTACTCACCCAAAAAGATTGAGGAAGACCCTAGAACGTGGTAGATACTTTTAAAGTGATCAAGAGAGGTCTTGGCCAGACTAGAAGACTCTAGTTGGTGCTACTAAGTCCTAGAATGCTCTAGACAAGGCCGGATGATGCTAGATGGGTTGGGCGGTCCTAGAAGCTCCTAAAATGACTTAGAAGAGCCAACATGGTGGGTGAACCTCTTATAAGGATCTAGACCATGTTTTGTTCTTGAATTCTCTATGTAAATATCTTTATAGATTTTATAATTTTATTTGAGAATAATCTAGACCTTTTGTAAGATCATGCTACTTGGCACGATCACAACCGTTGGTTGGTTTAGGTTTTGCCTATATAAAGGACCCCTTAGGTTCATTTGTATATAAGTCTTATTTGTGAGAGTTTTAAGTATTCTAAAAATAATACAAAGCTTTTATTCACTTAAACTCTCTCATACTTACCATTTTGTCTCAAAACCTTACTCTAAGTCCCTTTCTTGAGTATTGGTAGGCTGACTTAGTGCGACGGACTGTATTAAGTGTCGCACGATTGTCTAGTTTAAGGCTAGGATCGTGACATAAGGCTCTTTAACTATACACTATTTTTTTGCGACAAAATAGAGGGTTGCTAATGCCATTAATGGCATGGCACTACAGCGATAGTACATTGTGTATATTTTTGTGATTTTTGTCAAATTTCCAAAAATACCTTCTTTTAAAAGATAATTTTTACATATATAATAAGGGTGAAAAAAAGATTTGAATAAAAAAATAAAAAATATTTGTAGAAAATATTAATATTTGGAGTAATGGATTAGAAATATATTAAAAAAAATATAGAGTAATATTGCTCCAATCTTGAATTTTGATTACTCTAAAATAGAGTTTTGAGTTAGAGATGACATAATTATAATAATAATTATTATTAAATACTACAAATGTTCTATTAATTTTTTATGCTTTTAATGACATTGTATAATCTTTGTTATCAATGTTATCGAAGATTTCTTTCTCAATATAAATACTAATAAATTATAATTCATCTATTATTTATCCATTCAATTATGTAGCTATCTGATTTTTAAAAAAATTTATAGGATAAAATACTTTCTTTAACAACTAATAACATTCATGTATCTACTGGTATGTGGTATCTATATTGTAATTTTGTTACACATTAGTCATAATTTTATTTATTTATTTATTTTTGGGTAAAATTTGCTTGTATGTGTTGATATTACAAATTAACTAGTATATTAAGGAGTATCCAATGATCAGTCTAACATCAAGTTATAATTTTGTTATATGGCAATTGGTAATCAATCTTGTAATTGGTAACCAGTAATAACTAAATCATAATTGGCAATATTTATTTATCAAAGTTTTACATTAATTAATTTGTTACTGATAGCCAATAACCAATCTAATAATAAATAGACCACCAAATAATTAGATTAATCTAGTATGGAAATCAAAAACTAGAGCAATAATTGGTATCTAAATTTGGTTAATAATAACTAGTATTAGTCTTGTAAGAGGTAACTACTAATTTTATAACTTACTACCAGTTTAGAAATCATAAATTAGATGTATTACCAATAACCAATCACTAGTATTGTAAGTGGATATAGTTTAGAAACTAGTAACTAACAATAATCCAAATTGTTACCGTAGGTAACAAAGTACTCATTTTCTGATATTGTTAGTTATTGTAGGTAATGAGTTGACCTAGAAAATCATCATTGGTAATCTAACTATTTCTCATTTTCTAAAATAATAATAATAAAAGAGGGAAATGAATTTTTAAAGAAAATGGGAGATAAAATAAATATCAATAAAAAAATAAAATAAAATAAATTTGAAAAAAAATAAAAGAAAACAAAAAAATAATAATAATGAAAGTAATAAGTGGAAAGGATATGGTAATACATGTTCAAACTTTTATGTAGAGGCATCGAATGATCCACCAAACCAACTAGAGATGGCAAAATATACAAGCCAAGCCTAGTTTGCTTATAACAGGCTTGAGGGGATAAACGGGCTAGGCCTATCTAGCCTATCAAAAAGAAAATAGGGCCTAGTCCAAGCCGTTGGCCTATTGGGCTTTTTGGCGGGCCAAGGCTGGGCCGGTCCAGGCCCATTTTTTATTTTTTTTTGTTTTTACAACTATTAGATTATTTTTTACAACTTTTTTTTAACATGTTAAGTTTAAACATTCTAATTGTTTTTTTTTTAAAAAAATAGATAATATAAACTTTCTACTAATTTAATTGTAAATAATTACAAATTACAAATTAAAAATATAATATTCTAATAAATTTTTTACAAACTACAAACTAATGAACTACTATCTTAATTGTAAATAATTACAAATTAATTAAAATTAGAAACATAGTATTGTAGAAAATTTTCTATAAACTAATAACTATTATATTAGTAAATAACTAAATATACTATAAATTAATGAAATTAAAAAGATATGTGTAATAAATTGAATCATACCTTGAATTGAGCTTTATAAGTTGTGAAGAGTACAAAATATAATTATTAATTATTATAATTAGTAAATAGTAATTAGATAGGAGAGAAAAAAAATAAAATTGAGAATATAATTAAAGAGAAAGAATGAGAGAATAAGAGAGTATTTGAAAGTTGTAAATGTGAAAAAAGAGTGAAGAAAATATTTTCAAAAATAGTTTAAAACAAAAAAGATAAAAGACTCAACGATAATGTTTATTACCATTGGATTTGTATTTAAAAAAGGGTTAGGCCCAGACGATTCTATGCCAAAAAAAAAGGAGCCAGACTAGGAATCCTAAGTCTAGCCCGACCTGCAGGCCACTATACTGGCCTCGAGCTAGCCTGAATTGACAGGTCTAGGACTAACACACAATTTTGATTTTAACTACACTTTTTATTTTATAAATGCTAATCACAAAAAAGATATTTTTATTTACAAAATCTGCCATTGCATTTTGGACTTGGCTTTTCAAAACGTACAATAATCACAAAGATTACCGTATGCGAAATGGATTAGTATTTTCTTTCACGATATATTTGTATTATCTTTTGTTTTCATTATAGAACTCTAGTAATACTAACCCTAGTTTTAACAAAGAGTAAGCTGCCAAAAAATAACATGAACTTTGGGTGTTATGCAATTTAAACACTGAAGTTTGGACTCTGCAAAATATTATACTAAAATTAGGAATTTCCAAAAAATTAATACTATGAGCTTCTTTTTTAAATAATTTTAATTGGTAAAAGATAATAATATCCTCATAATTAAGTAAAATAATAATAAAAAAAAACTTGAAACAAATTAGTAAAATTAACTCTAAACTTAATTTTTTAGAGCAAAACCCTTAAAGTCCCATAATATTTATTTTATTAGAAAAGAAAAGTATTTTTGTTATTTCTTTTTCTGGTTAGAGATAGATTATCGTTTTCGTTGACAAGTGTAAAAAATTAGAAAATTTTGCATGGTTCCAATATAAATCTATCGTGGTCCAAATATTAATATATCTAGAAGAAATATATATGAATATATTAGCAATTTTATGTTTTGTCATTCTAATTTTATAGAATATATATTGATAATTTTATGAGATATATATTGCCAAAATTTTATATGGTTCCAATGTGGATCTATTTTGGACCATGTATTCATATACATCTCTTCTAAATATGTGAATACTTGGACTAAAAAAGATCTATATTAGAACCATATAAAATTTTTCCAATTTATTCCGTTTGTCTTGAATGAAAAAGATAACACAACTCTTTTTTTTCTAAAAAATAAGACAATAAATTTTATTTATTTCTAATTTTACCCCTGAGATGAGCATATTTTGGGCAAGTGTCAATTAATAGTAATTTTAGCTAGAAAAATTAAAAAGCATTAACGTGAAATAAAAATATAAAAATAATGTCTTAAAAACTACAAATAAAAGAATGAGGACTTAACTTAAAAAAAACTAACAGAATACATTTATTTTCTAATAAAAAGGACTTCAAGGAGATTTTGCTCCAAAAAAATAAGTTCAAAGTTAATTTTATTAAATTGTTATGAGTATTGGGATTTTTGTATTAAAAAGCTGTGTTTGGTAGGGGAAAAAAAAAGATAGGAAGAAAAAATTTTGAGGAAAAAGTGGAGGAAAATAAAAATTTGGGTTATTTGGTAGAAGAGAAAAGGAAAAGGAAGAGAAAAAGAGAGAGTAAAGGGGAGAAAAAAAAATAGTAGGACCTATTCAAATATTTTTCTTCAAACAATGGAGAGAAATGGGGAAGAAAACTTTTTTTACTAATATTTTAAAGTGAATGTATCAAATTAACCTTATACACCACTTTTAAAATTTTAAAAAAAATGGCAAAATAATTATTTTAAAATATACTAATTTTCTTTCCTTCCTACGTACCAAACAATAATAATGGAAATATACTTTTTTTTTCATCCTCCACATTATCTTTTTCTCTTCATTTTTCCTCTCCTCTAGCTTTTTTCTTTTCTACCAAACATAGCCTTAGTATTTTATCACTTCGAGAACCAAACTATCACAATTTTGAAAAATTCAGGGACTACTGGGCTGATTAGCCCATTCATTTTATAATTTCTTTTTTGCTGAGATACCCCGTGTCATTGTGTCTCTTCGATAGTCAACTACTTCCTAACACGCGTCTTTCTGAGCTCAGCGCTGAGCTCACTCTCTTCATTAATGGCGGCTACACAACCCCTCTCTCACTCCCAATTCCTCCCCAAAATTCTACTAACTCGTTCACTGAACCAGAACCCTTTTTCCCGTGTTCCATTTCTACCCCTGAGATCATGCCTTAAACCCCTAACTCTTAGAGCTGTGCTCTCCCAAAACCCAACAAAAACCTCAGCTCAAAACCCCGAAACCAGCCCATTGAACCACTGTTTCAGCAAATCCTCAGATGGGTTTCTTTACTGTGAGGGCGTTAAGGTTCAGGACGTCATGGATTCTGTGGAGAGAACGCCTTTCTACCTTTACAGTAAGCCTCAAATCACCAGGAATGTTGAGGCCTATAAGGAGGCTTTGGAGGGCTTGAGCTCCATTATTGGTTACGCCATTAAAGCCAACAATAATCTCAAGATTTTGGAGCATTTAAGGCGACTGGGTTGTGGTGCTGTGCTTGTTAGTGGGAATGAGCTGAGGTTGGCTCTTCGAGCTGGGTTTGACCCCACCAGGTAAAAACAATGGCCCCCGTGTGTTTGTGTTTATGCCAATTATTTCTTAGCATTTATGCAAGATGCTTTATGTTTAATTGGAGCTTCCCATGATGTACATATGTTTGTAGAATTTTACTAATGGCCTTCCAAGTTTGAGGTGCATATGAGTTTTTTGTTTGTAATTGTTTGAACAGATGTATCTTTAATGGAAATGGCAAGTTGTTGGAGGATTTGGTCCTTGCTGCGCAAGAAGGCTTTTTGTCAATGTTGATAGTGTATTTGACTTGGAAAGTATTGTAGCTGCTGCAAGAATTGCTCGAAAGAAGGTTAATGTCCTACTCCGGATCAACCCTGATGTGGATCCTCAGGTATACATTCTCCTATTAATGGCATACATGTTCTTTATGAAGTAGGATTGTTTATTGGTTAATGGAAAGCTGGGGGTAGATTATGGAGAAAGTTCTATAATTAAAGCTAAAACTTTCAGTCTTGTTAGCTGTTGTGATGCTTGAGCAAATACTCCATCAATGGGAAAGGAAGGTTCTTAACGGCTCTTAAGTTGTTATAACCGATAACCTTAATATGTACATTATTATGTGTAGTTCAATCAGAACTTTCAAGATTGGTCTCTAAGTTTATTTATTTTATTTTATATACTTGTCTTCCTGCTAAATCCTACTATCTTTGGGAGCCAGGAAACTCTAGCATATGGCTGGGTAGGTCCCATGAGGAATCAAACCCCAAACCTTATGGGAGGGAACCATGGGTCTAACTGCTTGAACTTTCAATATGGTCTCTAAGATCATATTTGAACTTTGAGTCTATTTTTTAGAAACAGGGTGCTCATTAGTGAAAACCATTACAACAACTTCATTTTCGTGTGCAAATCCAATACCTTATTTTACAATGCTGCAACTGGTGTTAGCACCAACTCCCATTGATTTCTATATCTGTTTTTCTTAGGTCCATCCTTATGTTGCCACTGGGAATAAGAACTCTAAATTTGGTATTCGAAATGAGAAGCTGCAATGGTTTCTTGATGCTGTGAAGGCACATCCTGAGGAGCTGAATCTTGTTGGGGCCCATTGCCATCTTGGATCCACCATTACCAAGGTATTTTAATAATCCTGCAGTCCCATGAAGTACATGATTTAAGTTTCAATTTGTATCAGGGAGGTGCTAATGATCAGGTGGTTCTGTACAAGTTTAGCATGCAATCGTCATATTATGACTAGGTTATTAGCAGAGAAACAAGAAAAATATATTATTATAGGCTTCAATGCTGATTTAGCTGGTTCTTGTATAGATATTCCGTTTTTCTTTTCCTCTAGCTATTATGAGAAAAGACATACAATTATTTTAAGCTTTTATTTTAATATTTCCAGGTGGACATATTCAGGGATGCTGCTGTTCTTATGGTTAACTAAATTGATGAAATTCATGCTCAAGGTTTTGAAGTTAATTACTTGAATATTGGAGGTGGACTTGGGATAGATTATTATCATGCCGGTGCCGTTCTTCCAACTCCCAGGGATCTCATTAATACTGTAAGGGCCATTTCTGAGTTGTGTTTCTATTTTATGTGAACTATGAAGAACGCAAGTTTTGTAGTTATGGCTGATCAGGTAATTTATCAAGGCAGAGTCTGAAATAGAAGTCTTGTATTTTCTTTGGCTCCTAGTTGGATATTATGCCTTTTGAGGTTGATGATTATAAAATCCCATCCTTTTGTTTGAACATTGATTTTTAATTTAGGTTCGGGAGCTGGTCCTTTCAAGAAATCTTAATCTCATAATCGAACCTGGGAGATCACTTATCGCGAATACTTGCAGCTTGGTTAATCGGGTAACAGGTGTTAAAACTAATGGAACAAAAAACTTTGTTGTGATTGATGGCAGCATGGCTGAACTTATTCGCCCTAGTCTCTATGATGCCTATCAGGTAAGATTCCTAATGTTGTCAGTTTTTCTATGTTATATATATATGTTACCTTTGATTGAGGTAATGGACATTCTACTCTTGATAAATATTGAAACTCATTCCTGATTTACAATATTTCACTTGGCATTTTGATGTAATACATTGCATCAGCCAGTTGCCATATGAGTGGTTCTGGGTGCTTGTGCCCTTCTTTCAAATTTGTTTTGCTTTCCCTGTTACCTGGATCTTCTTTGACTTGTGGTGCTTTGGTTGCAGCACATCGAGCTGGTTTCTCCTACACCACCTGGTACTGAGGGTCTCAACTTTTGATGTGGTCGGCCCTATGTGCGAGTCTGCTGATTTCTTGGGAAAGGAAAGAGAACTTCCAACTCCACCCAAGGTAGAAAAGTCTTGCCTTAAAGCGAAATGATTAATAATCGCAATTGTAATTCTCCGTCTCTTTCTGAATTATCAAAAAAAAAAAAAAATTTTGCCTCGGAGAAGAGAACATCATTTATAATCATCTTAATTCTTAAGTTTAAAATCTTTTATCTGTGGAGTTTCTTTCCTTTTCTTGGCTTAGTTCTGACATACAGGTTCACTTTGCAGGGGACTGGTCTGGTTGTTCATGATGCAGGTGCTTATTGCATGAGCATGGCATCAACTTATAATCTCAAAATGCGCCCCCCTGAGTACTGGGTATGGAACTGTGACTTTAAAATCATGTTTAATCACACCTGACACCACATATCACTTGGCTAATATAAATATGGACCTATGTTTAAGTCCTGTTTTCCTTTAAAATTTTCAATTTTTTGAAATTTCAATATAGAAAAGCATTATAAATGCCGATGTTGTACGTGAAAATTTCAGGAAATATATTTCGCTATGAATTAGTTTACAGTTTCTGTTCATGTGTATTAAATTTGAATCTGTGTAATTCTCATAGGTCGAAGAAGATGGATCACTGACCAAAATCCGACATGGGGAAACGTTGGAAGACCATGTTCGAGATTTTTCGAGGGTCTTTGATTTCTGACTCTGAACATTCATTTTGATTTCTGGTTCGCTTTCATTTGCACTTGATGCTGTTTCTTGATAGAAACTGGAGTTGTTGATCCGAATCTGGTTAGATAACGATTTAAAATAATATATGAAAAATAAACAGGATGATAGAGTGACAAGCTTTCCCAAATCTATTTAGCAAAGGGAGTACCAAAAGAAAACAAATTACCTCATGTTAAGTAACTCTTTAATCAGTTATAACTGGTCATTCGTCATTGCTAGACAAGCAATTTAAGCACTTTCTGACAAACTCGATTTCAGCCTTGTCAATAATGACTACTACATAATAATGGTCTCTTCAACAAAAGTGTGAATATCTAGCCTGTAATGAGCATGGAAATGAATTGTCCTCTTACCCTCTTGGTTGTTTTTTTTTTTTTTTTCTTTTTTGAAAAATATTTATTTATTTATTTATTTTTATGTTTTTAGTTTTTATATTTTCATGTAATATTGTACATTATAGAAGCTTTTAAATGACTTGATTAATCCTTCGGCTTTTGGCTGGTTATGATAATCTCATTTAGAAATAGAAACCAAATATTTAATGACATTTAAAAGAGTAACTATGGTATCTGGTTGGACAAGTTTTTCAAGATATCACTTTTCTTACTAGCATTACTAGTTTGGGAATCAGAATTTTTTTTATGGTCCTTTCATTTCTGGAGGAAGAATGTTTACCAGGTTATGCTTACTACCAATTTTTAGTAAAAAGTTTGTTAGGAGTTTTTAATCTACCAATTTCAGAAATGTTTTCAACTGTTAAATCAAAATAACTCTCTTAAAAATTGTTATTTTTGAAATTTCCCCGAGATTTCAGACATAATGTGTTGCTGTCATATTAAGGTGCACATTTTACACAAGTTTTTTGTTTTTTTTTTTTTGGAGTGGAAGATTTACACAAGTTGTTAAACTTTGCCAAGTTGAAGAATTGAAACACCTACTTTACTTTGTTTCTTTGTGATGCAGGGATCTTATGCGGACAAGACGTATGGGAAAAGTAATGGAAGTTATAAGCGTAGATAATTTTTTTAGGCCAATTGTTATAATTCAAAATTCTGAATAAGTGGAAATAGGCAGAGCGGCAATCCACGTCGTGATACGACGATGAGACTAAAAAATGACACAAAATTTGCAAGTTTAGGTTGAACTTAAATAAATACATATCAAAATAGATTAAGCACAATTAAATAACAAGTTAAAATTAAATCAATTTATCTAACTCGAAATTAACACGTTTGATACATACGATTAAAAACAAAATTAATAAACATGTCATTATTATATCAACATGAAATTAACACATTTGTAACTTGTTCATGACCCGATAAAAAATAATTTTTTTAATTGTTAATTTTAAAAAATAAATAAAAATTTGAAAAAAAATTAGGATAAATAACTCCATTAGTCTCTGAACTAATGAGAATGTCTTATTTTGGTCTTTAAACTTTAAATTACACTAATAATCTTTAAATTATTGAAAATTTTTTATTTTAGTCATTTTTACTTAAATGTTTATTTGATTCTTATCAAAATGCGCACATGAATTGCACTTCTCGTTCTATATTAATGATTTCAACAAATATTACATTTTGGACAATTTTATGTTATATTATTATCCAGCTTGTAATTAATCTTTGTTCAACCTATCTTTTTTAAATTGTTCCAATTCATGTTCTAATATTTTTATAGTGCTGAATTATACTTCTGAATATGAAATAAGTACAATAAAATAACAAAAGTGTCTCATATGTTCATTTTATTAAGAATAAAACAAAATATATAATAGAAAGATTAAAATGATACTTTTTTAATTGTTTAGAGACTAAAATGTCGCAATTTAAAATTTAAAGAATAAGGTGAGAATTTTCTTGTAATATGAGAACCAATAGTATCATTTATCCAAAAAAAATAAATAAAAATTAATAATAAAATTACATTTTAGTCTTTTAAACTAACTCCTAACTGCAACTACAATACCCACCCATCCCATTACGTAGTTTTTTGCTCACTAAACCTAAACCTAAATACACTCTCTCCATCTTGACAACCACGAAAGACCTCTGCTTTTCGGGCCCTCACTCACTCATCTTTGAATAAACTCTAACGATTTATGAACCTTTCCTACTTACCTGCGTGCCTCAGCCAGTCAGCCTGACCCTGTCACGGCAAACTTTCTTCTCAGATCTTTTTTCTCTTTTGCCTAGTTTTTCCTACTGCAAGATAGTAACATATTGTTTAGTTGTTATTTTATTGTTTTCCCGTATAGTTGTTTTGTTTTGTTTCTTTAATTTTTATCAGAAATAGAAAGTGCTCGATATCTTTTCGGTAGCATGTGACTATGATCAATTTTGGATTGTTCTGATCTATTTTCTACGCATCTCAGTGTTGATTACTTGGTAACTAGAAAGAAAGAGCTAGCTGGTTTCAGCTTATGATGATTTCTTGGGTGGGGAAACATATACACATATATTTAAATGAACATAAACCAGGTTTCAGCTCTTAATTATAAGATAACATACAAATCGTGAAAAGGAAAAAAAAAAAAAAAAACAAAAAAAGGGTTTTTTTTTTTTAGATTAGCTAAAAAAAAAAAAAAAAAAAAAAAAAAAAATATATATATATATATATATATATATATATATATATATATATATATATATATATATATATAGATGATGAGAAAATTGAAGCTGCGTTGTGATAAATGAACACAAATCACTTCCCTGATCTGAATATCAGAGAGAGTAGCAGTAATGGCAGTAAGTCAGTGACCATATCTTTGAAGAAAGTGATTTTTGTGTGCCTATTATTTTTCCTTTCTGGTGGTCTTTGTTGAGTTATTTTATTTGTTTGTGTTCTACTTTTCTTTGGGGTGTGTCAGTGGTGCTGTTTTTCTTTTTACTTACATGATTTGATTTAAAGTTTTGTTTATATATAATAAAGTTGTAGTCTTTCTTTGCTTTTTTTTTTTCCTTTCTACTTGGTTTTGTTTGTTTATATACAATAAAGTTGTAGTCTTTTCTTATTTTTAATCAGAAAGTTGTAGTCTTTTCTTTTTAGACTAGTTTTAAGAATTTTTTTTTTTTTTTCTGAATCTTATGGTTCATTGTGTTGTGCTTTATGTAGATGAGTAAAAATCTTAGTAATCGATCTTGATGGCCTTCAAGATGGAAACATTGAAGACGGGAGTAAAACACAAGTTTCAGAGGAAAGGTTGAAGTGTAAAACGAAATTAACTTTGCTAGTATGGCAGAAATTTGAACATCTTTTCCCGGATCATGATGGTAAGCAAAAGATCAAGTGCAAGTATTGCATTGTGATGTATTTTTTTGCTGATAACAAGTGTGGCATGTTTTAGGAGAAATCATAGTGATATCGGTGAGTTATTGATCTCAGGCTGCCATGATTCTTGGTGGTTGTAAGTTGATTCAGAAAAGTCTCATAATTTGATCACTCAAGTTATAATTATGCATGATTTGCTATTCAACTTTGTTGAGTATGCTGGTTTAAGTTTTAGTTATTTACATCATGCTATTCAACTTGTGTCACGAAATATTGCTAGGTTGTCTGAAAAAAAAATGGAAGTAGTGAAATATTTGTAGGAGGAAACCCTTGGTAGAGTGTCTTTTACATTTGACTTGTGAACCTCATTAACTAGTGATAGATATTTGTGCTTGACATGCCATTTTATAGATAAGAATTGGAATTTCTATAAAAAAAAGTGTCGAGTTTCAATGCCATGCCTCGTCCAAATATTGATTTTCTTTTGTCTAAAAAACTCAATGGTTTGCTGTGTGAATAGGGACTTAAGAACAAGGTTTTTAATATCATTTTACATATGTCTACTGAAACATTGCAAACACATCTAAATCTTAAGGAACTATTTGTTTGTAATAGTGAACATTTTCATTTGTGTTGTTGTGCACACATACTAAAATGAGTCGTCTAAAAAGGAATGAAAGAACTTCATCTATGCATTCTCAAAATTTGAGAGAGAGAAATATGTCAAGGGATCTTAATTACAAAAACAAAAGTTTATGGATTGTGTTTTTTTGTTGTTTATGGTAACAAGAGAGGTTTATATCAAGATGTATCAACGAGGTAGAATTTAACTTATCAAATGTTTGTGTGACTGTTATACCAGTGTCTTGACATAACAAGAATATGACACGGTAATACGAATTGGCAGCACGATACTTAGTGCTAGATAGCTCAAGAGTAACATCATGAAATACACTCAGAAATTCAGTAATTTTTCCACTTGCTTCCACTCTTCTTTTGAAGGTAGTGTCTATAATTTGAATCACTCGATTCCAACTGTTGGAATGTACTTTGATAAAAAAAAAAAAATCACTTTCAACCATTTGATAAGTTGAATTCCATCTAGTTGACACATTTTGATATAAATCTTTCTTATTACCATCGCACACCAAACAAACACAATCTATAAACTTTTGCTTTCATAATTGAGATCTTTTAACATTTTACACTCTATAATTTTGAGAATGAATAGATGAAGTTCTTTCATTCCTTTTTGGACAAGCATGTTTAGTATGTGTGCAGAAGAACGCAAATGAAACTGTTTGCCATTACAAATAGGTAATTTCTTAAGATTCAGTTGTATTTGTAATGTTTTAGTAGAAATATGTAAAATGGTACTAAAAACCTTGATCTTAAGTCCTTATTCACATAGCAAACCATTGAGTTTTTCAAACAAGTGAAAACCAGTATGTGGAGGAGGCGTGACATTGAAACTCAAAATTTTTTTATGCAAATTCTAATTCTTATCTATAAAATGGCATGTCAAGCACAAATATATATATATCACTAGTTAATGAAGTCCACAAATCATATACTTAAGTTTATCAGTTTTGGCAATATTTTGTGACACAAGTTAATATATATCACCAGTTAATGGCATTGAAACTCAAAACTTTTTTATGCAAATTCTAATTCTTATCTATAAAATGGCATATCAAGCACAAATATATATCACTAGTTAATGAGGTCCACAAATCAGATACCTAAGTTTATTAGTTTTGGCAATATTTCATGATATAAGTTAGTAGCATAATGTAAATAATTAAATATTGACCTTAAATTAGTATACTCAACAAAGCTGAATGACAAATTATGCATAACTATGGCTTGTGTGATCAAATTACGAAACTTTTTTGAATCAAACTTACGACCACCAATAGTCATGATAACTGACATCACTAGGGATGAGCGCAGTGTGGATTAAGTGATATAATATATAAATTCTTAACCAACTCACAAAGTGCAGTAGAAAAAAAAATCTTAACCACTGCAGTTAAAGAAAACCTATTAACTACACCATATTATGCAATTTGGTATGATATAGTTTGGGCTCTCAATTTGGGCCTCGACAAAATTGGCCCAAATTAAGAAAATAATCTTCAAAAAATTATAACTATTAAAACAAAATCATTTAAAAATTAGAAGAATTATAATCTTCATATCCCATGTCATATTCCTTATCAAATATGTTGCCTTTATCTTCATCATCAAAAGTAATAGCAGCAGTCACACTTGATACCACACTACAGTTAGTATCAAGTCATTGTGCTTTAGGATTGTTTGACAAATAGAACTCATATAACTTTATCAATGAATTTTTTATCATATTTGTCTCTCTGTCAACCATTTCATTAGTTAAAGTTTTCTTAAAAATAAATGAGACATACTTCAATTTGTATCTTGAATCAGGCACAACACCCACATATAGCAATATGTTATCTTCTTAATGTTTCTCCAATATTTATGAAATTTCCTTTTCATATTTGTAGCCATATTCTTTAAAATACAATCAGCCCCTACATCCTTATTCCATTTTAGTAGTCGTCTATGCACATTAGTAGTTTTATGAAAATACGTATTTGAGGTGACATACAAAGAGGCACTAAATTTCAAGGTAGCATCATAAAAAGTCTTAAGAAATTTTGTAAATACTTTCACATTTTCCCAGTCATCTGTTGTTGGTGACCGTACTTTCCTTTTCCCATTATCATCTTCTAAAAATATATCTCAAGTAAAATGCATTCATATCCTCCATTAGTTTCAAAGCATCATCAAACTTTAATGAATGTTCTAATATTAGATAAGTAGAGTTCTATCTAGTAGCGACATCTAAGAAAATAATACCTTTCTCATCTTCATTAGCATAAGTTGCACTTATATTAAATCTTTGCAATCTTGAAAGAGAATTTCTAACAATGGAATCATGAACTTCTTTCATTCCTTCATTCACAATCAAGTTTAAGATGTGAGCACAATACCCGACATGTAAGAATTTACCATTGTATATGCTAGTTTTCCAAATTGATAACCTCTTTTTCATGTGAGTTATAGCTCCATCATTGGAAGCAACATTATCTACAGTGATAGAAAATACCTTTTTAATGCCCTATTATTGTAAGCATTGATCAATTACTTTCCTAATCATTTCACCTTTATGATTAGGCACTTGACAAAAGTTCAACATTCTCTTTTGTAAAGTCCAGTCACCATCTATAAAGTGTGCAGTGAGAACCATATAGCAAATATTTTGAATAAAGGTCCGTGTGTCAGTAGTAAGACAAAGCCTTTGAGAATTATTAACCAACTAAGATTTCAATTTTTTTTCTCATAAAAAAAATATACATAATATCTCCCCAAAATCGTCCTGTGAGATTGAACCTCAAATCTAGGACATACCACTCTACAAAATTGTCTAAATCCCTCTTGCTCCACAAATCGAAAGGATAACTCATCAAGAATAATCATCTTAGCACATACAAGCCTACAATTTCTTTGACTAAATCCCATTGCTACAAAATTGCTACACGTACCCCTACCAGTGAAATCATTCTTTTTCTAGAAACATAAAGTCTTCTGTTTTCTATCCTATAAATTATATGGATATTTTTTACACTGCTTATTCAAATGATACCAGAGAGAGCCAATCCCATTTTTCATATTTTCAGCTGCATAAACTTTCTCACAATAGTTACAAAGTATCTAGGATTAGCAGATTACTCTCTGGAATAAATGAAAAATGATCTCATACTTCAAAGGTTGGTCTAGAAGATCTCTTTTTACCTTTTTCAGGCAATAGAGGTTTGGAAGCGCTTTATGGAGTTGATTTATTTAAGCATGGCTTGGTGTAACTTGGTTTTGTCGAAGTTGGGTTTTTCACGGACATCTTGGCTTCCCCCAGTGACACTTTCTTGTTCCATCTTAATTATCTAACAAATATTAAGATGAACATAATCAATATCGCAAATACAATGCCAAAACAAATCTCAAAAATGATTTTGTATTAATAACCCCATAGATACTTAATAGATATCAAAGGCTTCAATTTTTTAAAAGAAAAAAAAAAAGAGGAAAGAAACTTATAAAGAGCAAATGGTTAATGGAAGCACCTTCACTATCATAGATAATGGTTTCAAACCTAACTAGAATAAATGAAAATAAGACTAAGGACTATGTATTAAAGAGCTTCTATAAGAATGAAATATAGAGAAATTAGAAATATACTTACTCAATTAAAGAGTGTTGTCTGTAGCAGTGAGAGACTTAAACTCAAAGATGGAGTATGATTGTGAGTGGCTTAGAGACTAGGAAGGGTGAGGTGAAAAATGGTCGAACTCAAAAGTCAGATCTATTATCAATAGTCAATTCTATAAGTGTTAGGGTTTTTAATGTTTCATTTATGTACGTATACATTTTTATGTATTTTAAATTAATGGTAGACAAAACATAAAGTGTGTTAGTACACCAAAAAAAGAAAACATAAAGTTAGGAATTTATTATATTATATAAGTAAAATTTTCAAATTAAATATATAAAAATATTTTTTAATTTAGATGTAGAAAGAAAAAAGAAAACGTAATGATAAGATTTTAATATATTATATATGTAAAATTAAATATAAAAAATATTTTTTAAATTAGATATATACGGTATATGCGGTGTGGTGTGGTTTATTGCGGAAATAAAATTTTATTCCATATTCCACTCCACGTTGCGGCGGTAGAGAAAAATTGAACCTCAAACCACATTACGAAAAAAAATAACTGCACCATACCGTGCGGTGTGGTTTAGTTTGGGCGGTTAAGCAGAAATTTTGCTCACTCCTAAACATCACTATGATTGCTCCTAAGACATGCATCAAGATGCTTCTTTAGATTACATCAGCAAAATACATCACATTGCAGTGCTTGTACTTGGCCTTTTGCTTACCATCATGATCCAAGGGAAGTTGTTTAAATTTTTGCCACACTCACGAAGTTAATTTTGTTTTATGCTTTGAACTTTGCTCGAAAAATTGTGCATCACTCCCATCTTGAGAGCCATCAAATATCGATCATAAGATATTTAGTCATCTATGTAAAATACAACACAAGAACCATAAGATTCAGAAAAAAGAAAATACTAAAACTAATCTTGAAAACAAAAAGACTAGACCTTTACTATATATAAACAAACGTATCCAAGTAAAAGCTTTCACTTGCAGAGAAAAGACTACAACTTTGTTTTTTTTTTCAAACCTCGACGAAATGAGGGAAACTAAAATAAAATAGAAAGAAGGAGAAGAGACACCTAGTCATAGAGGGATGTGAACCCGACCTCTCAAGAACTGAAAACATAAATAAAACCTAAAGAAATCAGAAACCTTAGCGAAACCTATAACTAAGCTTCGCAATACAATCATCATAAATAAAAAGAGTGATTGACCACTAGGTAGGACAAATTATGGAAAGTGTTCGAGAAGCCAAAGAACCAACAACGCGATTACCTTCACGATAAATATGTATTACGATGAGATCTACATGAGCAATGTACCCCAAAGCCCTAGACCAAGATGATCTCCAACGAAAAGGAACTTTTAAAGACCGAGACAACAATATAGAAACCATTTAAATAGAATCACTCTTCAACCAAAGGTGCTTCCAATCATATTTCCAGGCAAAGTCAATTGCATGAATCGTACTGCCAACTCAGTCTCAAAAGCATAGCTTACTCCAAAAGGAATAGAGAAACAATAATGAACAAAACCACAATGTGTTCTAAACATCCTGAGCATCCAGAAAGACTTTGAGCTCCAAAAGCAGAACTATCAATGTTGACCTTAATCCAGGAATGAAGAGGAGGCTTACAGATAATTTTAATAATATTAAGTGCCTTCTGAGGCCTACCTTTAACACGAAGCTCCCTCAAAATCATAAGTTCTATTATGGAATTAAATATAGTACCTGAAATCAGAGACTCGGCCTCTCTAATAAAGTGCCATAACAAAATTAATGGAAGCCTTTTTTTTTTCCCTCGAAAAGAGCTAAATTTCAAAAATACCATATAACCCAAAAAATAAAAGCCAGACCAACCTTCCATAAAGAACCAAGTTGAGGACTCAAACAAACAATATTGAGCTTTATCCCAAAGATCTACCATAATGCCCTCTAGAGAAATAGGAGTACGGAAGATGGATGACAAAGTTGACCAAAGTTGTTTGGCAAAAGGACAATAAAAGAACAAATATAACAAGTTCTCTATGGAAGAGTGACAAAAGCAACAACAAGACAGGAGATTATAACCACGTCTCATTAGTGAAACCAGAGTAGGAAGACGATAATGAATAGTTCTTCAAAGTAAAATCGATCTCGAAGAAGGAATAAAAGAGGACCAAGTCTGACTTCCCCAAGAACAATCATTTGTACAACCAGAAATAGAGACATAAGCATTGCAGCAGGCAATCAAACCATCTAGAGAACCCATCCAAAACAAGGTATCCGGATTTTCTAAATACATTACTGACTCAATTGTAACTGCAATGTCCAGAAAGCAAACTTTAAAGGTAAAGGGGAGGGACCAACTCGAGTCTGTCAAAAAAGCACCAACTACATTCTCCAAAGGAGGATCGAGAACCATAAGAGAAGAAATTAAGTCAATCAACGGGGTACCCAATCAATTATCAGTCCAAACTTTGACCTTGGAATGCATACCTACCAACCAACGAGACTTTATACTCAAGTCCTTACACAAAGGGCGAAGTCCAGTCTAAATAGAAGATTTAATCTAATATTGAAAATCCCCATTGCCTTTAAAAAAAATGAACACGGAGATAGATGAATAAATCAGAATCAATAGTCATAATTTTCTAAGCAAAGTTTTTAAGAAGGGCTTTGTTAAGTAGAGATAAATCACGAAGCCCTAAACCACCTTTCTCCTTAGAATGACAACATTTCTTCCAAGAAACTTGAACAGGTTTCTTTTGTAGCATAAAACCCGACCAAATAAAATTGTGAATTGCCTTCGTCATTTTTCGTAACAAAGAACTTGGCCATTTGTAAATCTGAAATAAATGAAAGAGTGATCCATTAATCACAAAACTTACAAAGCAACTCTGCTAGCGAAAGAAAGTGATAAACCCATCCAACAACAAAATCTAGCCAACAAAATGTCCATCCAATGAATCAATCACCTTTGTCGAGGAATCCCTAAGTAATGCAATGACTCTCCACCTCACTTCATACCACAAATAAAAAGAAAATCGCTAAGTCTTACGGAGGAGATACCCTTACCGAAGTAGATATAAGACTTCTCCCAATTAACCATTTGTCCTGAAAGAGACCTATACAACTCAATGGTAGAGTGAATAGCTCTCATATTCTTTGGGGAAGCTCTACAGAAAATAAGTACTTCATCTGCATACAAAAAGTGAGTAAGAGTACTCCTACCCCGAAGTGGCAAGATAGAATCAATAGCTTTTGAATTAAATAAATGAGCTAAGTAAAAAAGTAAAGGAGAAAGAAGTTCACCTAGCCTGACTCTTCAAGAGCAATGAAAAAAAACCATGAGGAGTCCCATCAAGAAGCACATAGATGCGAATTGAATTAAAAATATTTGAAACCCAATCAATGAAGGTATTCGAAAAGCCGAAGGCCTGGAGAACCTCTAGAACAAAAAACCAACCAATAGAGTCAAAAGCCTTGTAAATATCAATCTTTAAAGCAATATGACCACCGAAAGCCGAGCTGCCCAAAGAGTTGTAACATTCTGAGGCTCTCATTATACAATAGCTCATTTGTCTATCTTGGACAAAACTAAATTGATTTAAAAATATAATTTGAGAACTAATAGGACCCAGTTTAGTAGCAAAAATTTTAGTGATAAATTTGAAAAAGAAATTCCCCAAAGCTATAGGCCAAAATTGCTCCATTTTATTGCTTCATTGACCTTTGGAATCAAAACCATAAAATTTAAGTTAATACTAGGGAACATCTTACCAGTACTAAAGAACTCCTAAACTGTTGAAACAAAATCATCACCAACAATATACCAACAAAAGCGGAAAAATTTCTCAATAGATCCATCCGGTCCTGGCGTATTAGAAGGGTCCATATCAAAAACAGTGTTTCGAATATCTTGCTTAAGCGAAAGGTGTAACAAAGCAGTATTATCTAACTGGATAACCAAACAGAGAGTATATTCATGAATAATAGAAAGATCAACTGAATAATAAGACGGCTCAAAGAACAGGGAAGCGTAATAATCAATAACATGAGCAGTAATACGAACTGGGTCAGTCACAATTTTATCGTTAATCACCAGAAAAGATAAAGTCTTATTGGCTTTACGTCTTTTAAGAGTAAAATAAAATATTTTGATCTCCTTCCTTTAGCCAATTAATTCAACACTTGTCTCTCATGAAAGAATCTTTCAAGGTTAAGGCATTATCAAAAGCGGCTAAAGCATCTACTTCTTTTCGAAAAAGGTCCTTAGAAAAACTTTTAACTTGCAACCTATTTTGAATCTTTGTAACCCTATCAGTAGCTCTATTAACTTTGGAAGAAAAATCTCCAAAAACCTCCCAATTCCAAGTGCGAAGAAAAGTCCTGAGAAGCTTGAGTTTCTTGAAGAGACGAAAAGTAGGACGACCAGAAACTAGATAAGACTAAATACCAGAAACTAACTCCAAAAAGGTAGGGTCCTCGACCTAAACATTAAGGAAACAAAAGGGTCGAAGGCGAGAAATTTGAATCTCTCCCTAATAGAAGGAGAGGATAATGATCAAAGTAGACCCGAGGCAAAGTATTACAAGACAAAGAAGACTAAAGATCGACAAATCTAGTAGAACATAAGACCCTATTCAAACGGGAGAGTAGAAAACCTCTCACTCCCTTGTCGACTCTAGTATAAAATGCTCCTTTAATATCCAATAAAGAAGAGGCAACCAAGAAACTAGTAAATTCAAAGCAATAAGTAGAATAGGTAATACCAATAGTCTTATGAAAGTCCAAAACAACATTAAAATCACCCATAACACACCAAACAGGGTAGCTATGTCCAAAAGTGAGCTCTATAAATCCCTCTTGGAGGAATAAGATGAAGCACCATAGACAAAAGAGTATCGTATCGTTACTAAACCCACCACAACATCAAGGGAGACATATTGAGTGTGGTTACAAAAGACAGTAAGCCTTTAAAGTCTAATTGAAGCAAAATTCCAAATAGTTGGAGTATCCACCTCATTAGTGCATACCAAAGTCAAACTAAGACCAAACAAAAGGAATCAAAAATAACATCAAAAGAACGAAAAGGCTCAGCCAAACATACCATATTAAGTCTATAACAAAAACAAAAATCTCTAAAAGCAACTTGGGTATTCCTATTAGAAATATCTCTACAATTTTAGAAGATTATCTTTATTTAGAAACAAGTTATTGAGCAACCTGAGGAGGTAACACCAAAGTTAATGATCTTTCCCTTCTAGAAGTAGCTTCAGTCGTACTAGAGTCATTAGACACATTTGGAATAGGGAAACTTCTTTCCTTTTTACTAATAAGGTTAGATGCAAGATTGACATTGTCATCGTCCCTATTCTTTTTGCCAAAAACAAGCTTTGGAACCAAATCAGTTGTCTTATTAGAGAGATTACCAAGTGAATCTAGACGAACCATTTGACCAACAACAGGCACATCAACATGATTGTCACTAAGGACTTCGTCAGCCTAAAGATTCTTATTCCCTATATTATCCTCAACAATGTCAACCTTCCATTCTGTAGCAAGATCTTTTCTCTAAATTGAAAAAGCATTCCGAACAGGCACAACAGTAGACTTTATTGGTGAATTAGAGATTGATCGATAAATATTTTTTTGCGAGCGTGACCAACCCCGCTCTTTAAAGAGACATTTATCCTTAGTTTTTGTTGAGGCCTTAATCCCACATTTACAAGCAGCAATTGTATGACCAATAATATTGCATGACAAACAAAATGTCAGTAAATTCTCGTAAGATAATGGAATAAACAAACAATCTTCTCCTACCTTAAACATAAGTGATTTTGAAAGAGACTGTAATAAATCAATATCTATAAGAATTCTTGCAAAATAGCCAAAATCACCTTTTAAGATCATCTGATCAAATCTAACAGGTACACCGACTCCACAAGCTAAATTATAAAGGATAAGTTTATCCTAATAAACCCAAGATAATTCATGAAATCTAACCCAAACCTAAGCATTTGTAGAATACAACTTTGTTATATATAAATAAAAGTATCTAAGTAAGAAAAGAAAAATAACACTACTAAGCGACACACCCCAGAGAAAAGTAGAATAAAAAAGGACTCAACAAAGGCCACCGAAAAGGAAAAGTAACAGGCACACCAAACATCACTGACTTGGAAGACATGATCATTGCCATTTTTGCTACTCTCTCCGATATTCAGATCAAGGACGTTTATGTTCATTTATCACCGTAATTTTAATTTTCTAATCATGTGTATATTTGACTATAATTATAAGATTTACGTGGAACTCAATTTATTGATTATAATAATTCAATGATAGAATTATACCTCATAAGGTATCGGCACAATTAATGCTCATAATATTACTTCACTCAATAGATTACCCCATTTAATTATTGTACCTTTAAGCAATTAAAGATTAAAGAGCAAGCATCGTCACTACATGCCCCTAAACTTATTTACATTTATGAACTGTGGCACTAAAGATTCTTGAATTCTTCGATTAGCGACTATTTATTCTTGAACTAAATAAATATCTAAAAAAAATTCTAAATTAACCAATTAATGAAAATAAAGTTATTTTCTATTAAAATAAATAAATAAATTGTTGACACTATTAAAAATTAGATAGCAGAAAAGACGTATAATTAAATGTGCAGGTAAGCTTCCACGTGTTGTGAATATCTCTTATTTCTTTTTAAAAACCCTCAATTATAAACAAAAAGCATCTAATTGTCACTAAATAGTTAATTGGGAGATTTTTCTAATTATTTATTTAATTTAAAAACCAAATAATCAGTATATAAGCATTCAGATACCATTAGCGCCACATACCCTACATTTTAATAAACATCTACAAAACCATCAGATCATTACTTCGTGTTTTATTTATTTATTTATTATTATCTATAGATAGCATTAAAATTGCTGGTTTATTTCAAAAAAAAAAAATTGTTGGTCAATGTCCACTGACCTTACTCCTTGGTTTAGGAAAAAAAATCAGAAGTAGGTAATTGGTATGTGATTTATATAATTCCTAACATGATTCTTTAGATCATACATAACTCAATAATGTGATAAGTTGAGTGATTTATTTGGAATTAGTCCTATTTCTTACTGACAATCCTTGTCAATTTTTAAGTGAAACAAAAATGATTTTTTATTTTGTGTTTTTTTTTTTTTTTCTGAAAAGAAGCTTAGCTTACAATCTTACACATTCTCAGAAGTTAATCCTGATCTTTTTTAGAAATTTCAAGATCTAAACAATGGTAAAGAACAGATTGTCATTTTCGAAATCCTTTCAAATAAAGTTTTGTACCAAAATTCTCTCAAAAATAAATTTTGTACCAAAATTTATTACAGCTGCAATTATTGACAAAAATCGGTGAACTTATATACGTTCTTTGACATGAAATATGTCTTTAAAATATGCCCAGATAAGCCCACAATTATGGACCAAACATATTCCAATTGGTTGGCTCCCCAAGTAGGGGAATGGGGTTTATTCAATACCACCTTTCGTATGATACTCACTCTTGTCTCTCACTTTAAAAATATGATTCTCCTTCAAGAAGTGATAATTTTCATATTTATCTGCGCAAAGCAGATTCGGGAAAATGACATGCTCTGCAATATTTAAGCAAATATTGCCAGATATACGATGGCCCAAAATACTTAAATTTGTACAAATTTTTTTTAAAATTACCACTTTTTCAGTTATAAAGTACAGGTAAGAGCGATTGTACTTTCGTAAATCAAACCTTCTTTTTGTTTACAAAGAAAGTGTTTTAAACCAAAGCACTATTAGCTCTATTAGTTGGTGCAATTCATTTTCGCCTTTTTTTTTTTTGGGTTTTGTTGTTGTATTTTGTTTTTTTGGTTATTCCTTTTTCTATTTTTTTTCTTTTTCAAAAATAGTATCCCTTTTCTATTTTACTTTTATCATTTAACCCTTTTCTTCTTTTCATTTTTTTGATTTTTGATTTTCAATTTTTTTTCTCTTGTTAATATTTATGAGAAAAAAGTGGTAATCACCTACTTAACTCCCTTGTGCGATTCCCTTCGCTCTTAAATTATCTATTTTTCATCTTTTTTCTTTCTTTATTTTTTTTCATTTTCCTTTTTAAATTCATTTTCTATTTTTTTTCTGCATCAAACATTATTACTCCTTTTTCTTTTCTTTATTTATTTCTTTTTTATTTTCTTTTTGAAATTCATTTTTTATAATCTATTTTAATTTTTTTTTCCGCATTGAACATTATTAATCATTTTTTAAAAAAAATACCTTTGTCGTTTTCTTTATTTTCTTTTCTTTCTTTATTTATTTTTTGTTTTTTCTTTTTAAATTATTCAATAACCTTCACCCTCAATTTATCTATTTTCTATCTCTTTTCTTTATTCATTCCTTCTGGATATAGAATAATTCCTTCGGATACAGAATAATGGAGACATGTGTATAGAAACGTAATATTGCCTATCAAGAAAATTTTTGCTCTTGGACTTCTTCTTGTCAGTTTCCTTATATATATAGTATTCTGCGATAAAGTTTTCCAAAAAATTTTTCTAATTTCTTATAATTTACTTACATACAAAACATTTTACTAAAAGAAAACTAAATTGGTTTCCAAGAAATATTTGTGATTTCCTATAATCTACTCAACTACAAGATATTATGCTATATGGAAACTAGTTACTTTTGATCTACTTAGCTACAAGGCATTCTGCTAAAAGGAAACTAAACTAGTTTTCTGAAAACATTTGTGGTTTCATGTAATTTACTAATATATGGAACGTTCTACTAAAATGAAACCAAACTAATTTTCAAGAAACCTTTATATTTTTGTATGATTTACTTACATACATGATATTCTGTTAAAAGGAAACCAAATTGATTTCTAAAAAATATTTATAATTTTTTATAATTTACTTACGTACATGACATTTTGCTAAAAGAAAATTAAACTAGTTTCTAGAAAATATTTGTAGTTTCTTATGATTTACTTATGTATATAGCACTCCACCAAAATAAAACTAAACCAGTTTCTAAGAAATCTTTGTAGTTTCATGTGATGGCATTCCGCTAAAAGAAAACCAAACTAGTTTCCAATAAACTTTTTTAATTTTCTGTGATTTGCTTACGTACATGACATTCTGCTAAAAAAAAACTAAACTGATTTCCAAAAAATCTTCGTAGTTTCATGTTTAAAAAAGTTTATTTACTAAAATACCACCGTATTTTTGAGCTTCCAAAGTTTTTAGAAAAATGTCTTAAAAGGTTGTATGAAATTTTTATTATTTTTGAAAGGTCAAAAATTTAGTAATATTTTTTGAAAAATAGGTATAAGTATCTAAAACCCTTCAATTAACAAGCTTAATACTTTAATCCCACACCCAAAAAAAAAAAAAAAAGCTTTTGGGTTATTCCGTCCTAATAATAAAAGTTTGGTTATGTCATTTAATTATGACACTTTATTGAAAATCTAATAGCATAACCAAATGTGATATTTCTTCTTATATTGTGAAAAAGGAATTAACCAATGGTGGGATATCTTTCTTTTATGGAATAGAAAAATAATTATTAGACCTATTAACTCAAAGATTGAAAAAAAAGAAGTGTTTTATTTTTACATCTTAATCCTTGTCCATCAATCTAATTTAAGAACTTATGAGATAATTGGGTGAAGTAATTTAGTGTTTGTAATCAAAGACCACAAATGAATAATTCGAAATATTTTCATAAGAATGTGTACTAGGTAAGCAATTAAACAGTGATCTTTTGAGACTTCCAAAGTGACACATAAAATAATCTTTCTATGTGAATACACAATCTAAATGGTGACATGTGAAATCGTTTGAATGCAAATGGAAAGGAAATATTATCGTATAATATGAGTTTTTAAAAAAATGCTAAAACAATAACACCATTGAGACTATTACATTACATGAAAACACCCACATGTATTGTTTCTTACGTGGTTGTTGAGACACCTATTGCATAAGAATAGTGCCATGTTTTGTTTCTTTTTACTGTCACTCTGATTTGGCTTTGCATTACGTTTGTTTGGTTTTTTTTTTTTTAATATTTCTTCGAAGTAGTCTTAGAGTCATATTTCTGATAGAGAAATTATACAGATGTACCCTCCAATTTATGTCAAAATTATAGAAACACGAACTAGATCCAAATATTTATGCTAACACCTCCTAACATTCAAAAATTGATACTAATACACCCTTTATTTTATCTCAAAATTATAGTGACACCTACTACATAAAAATATTTACACTAAGACCTTGCAAAATTTAAAAAATTTACATAAAGATTACAAACATTATTTGTACTAGTCATGTTTGACTAAGATTTTATTCTTGACCATCAAAGTTTTATTTAATTATGAATTATTTCTATCAAAATAAATTCAAATTAAAAGAATAACATAACTAGATCATGAAAATTTTATTATTTTTTATTTATTTATGTATTTTTGTTCAAGCTGGTAATGTCAATGTTTTTCTGGCTATAGATATTTCTGTAATCTTAATATAAAACAAAAAGTGCCAACATAATTTTCCTTTTGACACATAAAATACTAATTTTCTATTTTTTGGAAGCTAATTAGTTGGAGTCTTCTAATATAATAACTATATCAATATCTTAATCTTTGGCTCATTTGCTATGTAAGATTGGATTGGACTATTAAATGAGATTAGATTGGATAGTTTTATTTAGTACTATACGTGCAATGCATNGAAAGAAAGAAGAAAAAAAAAACAAAAGTACTAAAAATTGAGTTAATTTAGTCCCATAAAAAAAAAGACTGAAAAGAGGTCCGAATTACTTTGTCTAATCTCTTTTTAGGCCAAACTTAAAACTGGACAAATTAATCTTTAGTTCGGCCTACCGACAGAGCCTAAAGGACCCACCACAAGTAACGTATCTCTCTGCATCAACCATTTTAATATGAGATATCTTGACATAAAAGATACATACGGAAATTTAAAAAACTCAAAATGTTATCACAAGATTTGCAATCTAATGTCACGAGAATGACATAGACGGCTGAGATCACGTCCCTTTGGATTTTGCATAATTGTGCCTGTCGGAGTAACTAAGATGGCCAAGAAAGAGTAACACCAGCCAAAAAGCCAAAGATGCTGACATGAAATTTTTTATGAATACCACGTGGACGGTCGAGATTCTGTCTGATGACTGGTTTCAGATTTCCCGCCTTTCAGGCACATTAGCAATACAGCTTGGGGAAATTCGCTAATTCATTAGGGCTCATCTGCTCATATGGATAATATATTTTTTCAATTACGTAACTACCCTTAGATGTTGCTTCTAATTGTGAGAATAGCCTTGCTTTAATTGTACTATTATTGTTATTATTTAATTTTTATGAAGGAATATTATTTTATTTTTGGTAAATCAAATCTCACAAAAAAAAATCATGATAGTTATGACTGATGAGAACATGCTTTTTCATCTGATGAGTTTTGAGATTGATTTTTTTTTTTTTTGTTGGTTTAAACAAGAAGTAATTTTCTCCACTTTTTATTTTATTTTATTTGTGTCGTTTTCTAATGTTGAGAGTGAAGTAATTAGTATACTTAAAGGAAAGAATTCCTAAATGCTAATTGAAGTGCTACAAAAAATTTGTTAACATCTTAAAAATTTTAGATACTTTTAATTTTATTACTAATTCTCTAATTTCTATCATATTATCTGTTTAAGATAAAAACTTTGCAAAAATGTATTAAATTTGTATAATGTACTTATATTTGTAATAGTGGTTTTATTACTACACATTTTTTTTCTCTCATCACCCTTTCCTAAATAGATTTTTTCTAAAATTTAAAAATTAAGCATTTTCTTAACACGTATACTTTTAATCTTTTTTGTTCTAAAATTGGCCATCAATGAAAAAAATCAAGTTTGAAATTTCTTTTTCTACTCATTAGTTTTAAAAATTTCTCAATCATTTGTCTTTGATCTTCTTCAAACTTTTGTTAATTTCTTGAAAGATATAGATCTTAAAATCAAGGTAGAGGAGCCAAACTTTTGTGATTCGAAATACTAGTCATTTTATATTTCTTTTAGAAAGATATAGATCTTGAAATCAATTTTTTAGGATTCTTAAAGAAATATATATATATATAGAGAGAGTTTGAATATTTTTTAGGGTTCTTGAATACTAGAGTTAAAAGTTATAGTTCTTGAAAATTTTTTAGAGTTCTTAAAAATTTAGAAGAGAGTTAGAGTTCTTTTGAGAGATAGTTGGATTTGGGAATTTGTAATAATATTTTTTTGATATGACTATAAAAATTTTATTTACTTAAAAATAAATTGAATGTTTAAGATTTATTTTCCTTTATGATTTGGTTAACAATTGTGTTTAAGGGGGTATGTGAAGAAAAAAATAGTTAAGAAAGAAGATTCTAGATCTTTATTAGTTATTATTATCATTTAAGTCCATTTATATCATTTCATATAAGGTTATTTGTTAGTCAATAAGAAGAGAAAAGCCAACTGAGTCGAGTTAGGGAGAGATTTAAGTACTAATTATGCCAATTTATGTATAAAAAATGTAATAATTTTTTTAAAAAAAAAAACAATAGTGGAAAGAGAAAAAAGACGGCTGACAGCAGTGCTACCATATTAGTAATTATAGTATTATCATCACACTTGGTTATAGATTTGGTGCAATATTTTAGCAATAATAAGTTTAAATAGTAGAGAAAGGTGAAATTTGAATAATCAATGATCTTTTTTTTTTTTGGGTATCGCTTTCGTAATTGAAATCTTTTCAACTTATATTATTCGACAATGTCATTCCATTCTTACCGATCAAGTATAAACTTCACAAGTGGTAAAAACTTGATGAAATATTTTATATGTCATTGTCCTCAACACTGTTTTTACTATTAGCTATATTATATACATAGTAATATGATTCTTTCAACTATTCTTGTGTACGAGAAATAAGACATTAATTTAAACAAAATTAACATGCCTACATTCATTGAAGTGCTATTTTGATACTTCCAAGTCTCAAACTGTTTTCCAATGAAGTCAGGCTTCAATTAATTGATGAAATTGATAACTGTTTTTAATTGCATATTATATATGACGTATCAGTATAATTCCATCTAAAAAATATATAAATAAATCAAAAGATTTAACTTTATTTAGAATAAACCATATGAATAGAGTTAATACAACTCTTTCGTGTGTTAGAACATGCTTTTTGGTTGCTAAAAGGGAAAAATACATCACTTCAACAATTCGAACTGAAACTCAAAATACTCAATAAATTTAAAATAAAAATGTAACTTCCTTGGAAAAGAATTAAAAATGAAAAGATTGCATATTAGCAAAAGAGTAAGAAGAGTATTAATTACACTCTTTTTCTCATTCTGCACTAATATTTGATACTTTAATCTTAAGCACTGAAATTATGGATAAAATGATGATAAATATGTCAAGATTTTAAATTATTCATAACATTTAAAATGCGATCACATTTATGCCAGAAAGAAATAAGATGATTACACTACTTAAAATAATAGTTAAAACTAAAATTGTCTTATTCAATAATTTTAAACTCTAATTTTGATTATAAATATGTGCTTTTTATTTGATATTACTAAATATTGTGCATATATATATATATATATTAATATATATCCTAGTAAAAATAGCATGAAACAAGTCAAGAGCTTAAGACATCTTCTCCTCCTCCCCACATGTATATGTCTCGGGAAAATTGACCTGAATAGTATTAATTTGACACAAAATAACTTTTTTAATAATATTTTTTGAATTAATATTTTTAGTATTGTCACTAATTACGTGTCTTAATCACATAATTTATTACTATAAAATTATGATTTTTTTAATATTACTCAATAATTAAAAATTATATGATCCTCTTTTATACATGATTACGAAAATACTGAAACATTACTAAAAAAAGTCAAAACATTGCTGAAAATATCAATTTAGTCAAAATTATAACTATTTATATGAATTTTCTAATGTCTCTGCCCTATACTACATGAGAAAAAAAGAAAAACCCAAGAGTAGTCGTGACCCTCCTCTGCGACGTACCTTCACTATCCCTCCATGCACCGTCACTAGGCCTTCGGTTTCTTTCTTTCTTTCTCCTCCATTTTGCTTGTTCTATTTTTCTCTTCCCTTTTTAAATAAAATTTTTCAAATTTAGACTCAAAAAACTCGAACAAACGTGGCTAAAGTATTTCTTTTCTATCTATTAGTATACATTTTTTTTAACGATTGAATCACGTTTATGTTTAACAGTAGTCTAACGATTATAATATACTTTTTTTTTTATATTTTACAATAAAAAAATAAAAAAATACGTATGCTAAATTTTAGCCACCTCTCCTCAATTGGTGCCATATATATATAGATACACAATATATATATATATATATAAAGATACATACTGTGTATATATTGCGATTATTTTCCATTTTCGTTGCTAATTTTTCTTTGTTTTACTCTATTCAGACTTCAAATTGTTAAAAAAAAGGATTTTTTTTTACAAAACTGTTTTTGAGTAGTCCCAAACTCAGAATACACGTTAAATTTCAAATTTGGAAAACGATTTAAAGAAAGAGATGTTTTCTGATAAAACTCAAAACCACTCTCTGAGTCTCGAGGTCACCAAACTCAAGCTCAGATGACATATCTTTAGTTTAGGATTCAACTACAGGAGGTAACCGCACGAAAATTGGCTGTGCGGTTCTTGCTTTAAGCTTTTATCTATAAATTTCTTGGGGCCTTTGGTTTCTGTTATGGCTAGTGAAACTTTGATCACTGCAAATGGCAATGGTTTTGGCACCAAGTTGTTGTGGTTGCAACCAAAGATATGGGTATTGGTAAGGATGGAAAGCTGCCATGGAGATTGCCCTCTGATCTCAAGTTCTTTAATGACATCACCGTGGCAACTTCGGATTCTGGGAAGAAGAATGTTGCTGTAATGGGCAGGAAAACATGGGAGAGCATTCCTCTTGAGCACCGGCCTCTGCCTGGTTGCCTCAATGTTGTTCTGACTCGTTCTGGGAGTTTTGATATTGCTACTGCTGAGAATGTTGTGATATGTGGAAGCGTGGCTTCCGCTTTGGAGTTGTTAGCTGCTTCTCCTTACTGTCTGTCCATTGAGAAAGTTTTTGTCACAGGGGGTGGCCAAATACTAAGGTCCGCTTTCGACATTTCTTGCTGTTTTGTTCTTCCTTTTGCATTCCCTTCTTGCTTTCGGTTTATTCACTTTCCTATTTACAGGAAAACTCATAAGGATGACCGGATAGGGACTGAAAATGGTGAAGCTCAGTTTAGTTTGTCTTGTTTTGTTTTTTTGCTCTTTCTTTCCTCGGAAAACTTCCTGCTTTTGACCACCAATGCATGTAGCGTTTCCCTTTTGAGATTTCTTTTTAGCAGCACATTGCAATTGAATTAATTCTTCAGTGCGTATTCTTTTTCTCTTGAGTAACTCTTTGTCTGTCTCTCTTTTCCTGAGGCTGTTAGATTTCATTTACTTATATAATAGGTTGACATCTATTCTAATACTCTGCTCCTCAGAAAGTATTCTGGCGAGGGGTCGTTGAAGAACTTATGTGGTTCATAAGTGGTTCTTCGAATGCCAAGGTAATGGTGACGAGTATTGAAATCTTGATGATTTTAGGACAGATGCTTATTAGTAATTAGAATACATATTCTCATATGTTGACGGGAATGCCTTTCATTCTTAAAATTGAGTCTTTAGTATTGCTTCAGGAACTGAAATGCTTGCATTTAGTTTGGCCGGTTTTGCAATGATTTCAAGGTTGGTTTCTTAATCATTGTTGTATCTTGTGAAGGCTTTCTTTCCCATTATGGAAACAATTCTTGAATGCTGGGCTAAACCAACATAAATGATCTTGTCTAAATGATATTTGTATTACAACTATGAATTATTATCTATTAGTTTGCTAGATATGAAACAATGAAATATGAATCATATGTCATGAAATTTGAAATAATAGACCGGTCCTTCAGGACAAAGGCATTCATAGCTGGGATGGCAATGCATCTAGAGACTATTTAGATGGGACAGTATTAGACAGGCAATTAATATATGCAAATTCTATGCATTTTTAAATCTCAACTTGTGTTTATATATTCTATTTCAGCATTGGGTTGACAGACAGGGAAGAGGGTGACTTTGGGCCAGTTTATGAGTTTCAGTGGAGGCACTTTGGTGCTAGGTTGGTGGATTTTGTTTTAATCTCTGTTTAATTTGTAAATTTATAATTTTTTTCATAATGAAGTCAAGCCCTCCAAAGTTTACCCATCTCCTTGCTTTTTTTTTTTTTTGTTTTGATTTTTACTAGGTGTACTGACTTGCATGCTGACTATGCTGGCCAAGGATTCGATCAGTTGTTAGATGTTATTGACAATATTAAAAATAATCCAGATGATCAACATATAATTCTCTCAGCTTGGAATCCTTCTGATCTCAAATTGATGGTACTTCCACCTTCCCATATGTTTGCTCTGTTAGGTTATTTATTGTCTCCTTCAGTTCTTCCATATGAGTAATCTGGAAAAATTGACATGCATTTCAACCTTTTAGTTTTACCCCCAAAATTTCTTGAATGTTTCGATTCATTATGCAAGTACTTGTTCTACCAGGTCCATCATTGTAATTGATCTGGTGGCTTTAAAAGTTTGACGCATGAATCTTTTCTCACTAATGTTTTTTTGGACCTATTTTATGCATCTTTAGAGGTAGTGCCTTTTATCTTGTACAGGTCTAGTTCCGGGTGATTTTGTCCATGTTTGGAGATGCTCATGTTTACCGCAACCATGTCAGGCCTCGGCAGGAGCAGCTTCAGAAACTTGCCAAAGCCTTTTCCTGTAAGCACAATAATGTTTAACAAAAACAAATTTATTCAAATTACGAAACTTGCTTTTTTCGTTTGAACTACTTTCAACCTGTAATTGCACTGCTCTTTACCATCTGTTTACCTTATACTAATGCAGATTTTAAAGATCAATCCTGAGAAAAAGAATATAGATTCGTTTGTGACCGATGATTTCAAACTCGTTGGTTACGATCCAGACCAGAAGATAGACATGAAAATGGCTGTATAGAGCGCTCTCAATTGTTTAGTAAAGAGAACGCTGAGACTCTAGTTTCTTATTTTCAGGCAACACTTGCTCTTAGTTTCAAGGCAAGTATAACACTATCTCTTCTCTTCTTTATCACCACAAGATCTATCTACTTAAAGACTTGGAATTGGTATAATTTTGAAAGGTTGCTGGTAAGGAAAATAAACGGGAAATTCATAAGCAGAGAGGGAAGTCAGCATTATCATATTTAATCTGTTATGCAATAGATAAATTACTTGTATTTATTGCTTTACATTTTATTCTTTATTTTTGACTTCACTAAATTTCTCTAAGACCAAGTATTTTGTCTTCTACGATTTTTCAGGAATAGCAAGTGGAAGTTTATCTTGATATAGAGTTCACACGAATAAAGAACAGCTAGGTTGATATAATTACTACAAGCTTTTCCACAATGTAGTGAGAATCCTTAAGTTCCACACACTTGAGTTTTTGGTTCTAAGGTGATTTAGTTTAATGTGCTTTATCGCTTTATTACTGTACTACTCACAATATGTGACCAGAAGATGGAATTGGCCACAAAGTTCTTTTGAGTGGCAAACCTTAGATGCTTATACAAAGGTGTTATTTTACCCAATGATGAGTACTTTTTTCCAATTTGATAAAAAATAAAAAAAAAAAAAAAAATTAAGAACTTGCTCCCAGTCCCACATAATTATCAGTGTTGATGTGAACACATGGCTGGTGAACACCTCATCTATTTCCCTTTTTTTGTAGCACTTAAAACAAGTGGAGAAAGGAAACTTGCTCTCATAAGGTGGTGATATTTTCTTTAGTGCGATAATGAGCGGTTCTTAATTAAGGTATCGTTTGGGATATAGTCTTTTGGTTTTTCGTTACTCGCTGTAGATTGGAAGTTATGGTTTATAAATGTTCTTTGAAATTTACTGTGTCCTTAGTTAATCGACTAGTGACAAATTAGTCCCTGACTCCCTGTACTCCTTTTATGGGCAATTTAACCCCTGAATTGACAGAGAAAAGTTGACACGTGCTCTTCACGTGAACACGTTTTGTTAGGTTTTATACAGCAAGAGAGGAATTAAGGAAAAATAGTTTTTTTTTTTCTCGTCTTTTTGTTTTTAAGTAAAAGTTGAGAAGCTAATTAAAAGATAATAAAATACCGTAATTTTTTGTTTTTTTTTTTTAAAGTGAAGCTTAACTAATTACCATTACTTACTATAAATTTAAAGGAAAATAATACCACACATTTTACTAAGATTTGGACCTCTGACTCTCTAAATTCACACACACATCCTTCAAGTTTGAGCTAATCCTAGTTAGCTAAAATACCGTAGTTCTATACATGTATTTCTTCAAAATTAATCGTATTAAACACAAATAGTTACAAATTTTAGGTGCATTACGCATTTATATGCGGAGTTTTTAAAAGAAATTGGAAAAAAAATATTAATCCATCGTATTTATCAAAAATTTTTCAAAAAAGGTTACACTTGGCATAATTTTCTCAAAAAAAAAAAATTATATTTATCCTATCGGGTTACTTATTTATGATAACTTGAGAAATAGGAAATTTAAGAAACAAATTACCATAAATGTCGTGTCAAGTTACTTAGGTTGTCCGGAGAGACTACAATGAGAAATGAGATTTCTTATTGTATATAAATATATTTAAAAAAATTACCACAAGCATGGCAATCAGTTACTTACACTATCAATGAATGGAATGGGAGTTCGATATTTTTTATTGCTAAAAAAATATGATTAAGAATTAATTTTATTAAAAAAACTACTCAAATAATTTATGGTAGTGTAATAAAAGATTTCTAGTTAATAAAAACAAAAAAATAACCATACACAAATATAATAGAATTCTTGCTCCCTGCAAATAGTTAAAACAATAGCAAAAAGAAGAAAGAAGGATCTTATAGCGAAATAACCAATTTTTGGACTCAATTTAAGTAAATATCCATTTTACAAATATTGTAACACAATGTCTGGTATATATATTTATATGCCAAGTGTAAAATGTTACATACCAAACATAAAAATTTATATACTCAATAAAAATGGATATTTATTTAATTAAATTTAAAATATTGATTATCTACTTAAATTTCTCAAAAAAAATTATAAAATTGTAGAAATTAAAAAGAATTCAAAGAATACTGAAACATAAGCGCCTATCCATGTCTTTCCTTTCGCAATAGAGCGTGCAGCGCTTTCCTTGGCTTTTTTTCTTTTTTTTTTTTTCGGCTGACATAAGCTTATCCGTCTTTTTCCAGATTTTTGTACGCTATGTGGTATTTTTGTAAGAAATTAATTCCTACCGTCTTGTTTGAAACCTCTACACTTTTTCTCGTATTTGTATAAAAAGCCCAAAAAAGGTGGTGCTTTAACTAGTGGGCTAGTAGGCTTTCCTTGAAAGAGTGTCATAACAGGCCCAAACAGTTCACCGAGTCCATGAAGAAAACGAAAACCCTCCATCTCTGGCCTCTGTCCTCTGTCCTCTGGGGGTTTTAGCTCTTCACAACACAGGTACTAGTGCCACTCACCAATACGAACTCGAACTCGAACTCTCTCATGGGGAAGAAGAAGAGCAGAGATGGTGGCGGTGGCGGTGACGGTGACGGTGACAGACGCAAGAGCGAGCACAGTCCTTCCACCATCTTCGTCTCCAATTTACCCTATTCCTTCACTAACTCTCAGGTACTCTTTTCTTATCCTTTTTTCCGTTTGTTTCCCGAGAAACCATCACTGAAAAAGTAAAACCCACTACTCTTTATGCTCTATTTCTTCGAACAGTGTTGTTTGCATCATTTGTATTATTCAATGGAGCTTAGAGTTTTTGGCTAATTGTGTGCTTATTTTTTACTGGATAAATTAACCAGTTGGAGGAAACATTCAGCGATGTTGGACCAATTAGGCGGTGTTTCATGGTTACGCAGAAGGGTATGTATGCCATAACGGTTCTGGGTTTATTTAAAAACCATTCTTTGTGCCTATATGTTATCTATTTTTGGCTCCAAAATGTTTGGGATTGTCGACTAGTTTGGAATTTGTCTATGTGCTATATTATATCATTGTTATTCTTCCATTTATTGGTTTATATATGTAAATGAATTTATGATATGGTTGGGGGTTTCCATCATGAAGAATGTTGTTAATCTTTTTCTTTTGTGTGTTTATAGGATCAACCGAGCACCGTGGTTTTGGTTTTGTTCAATTGTAAGTTTACTGTTATCATTTTCTCATTATCAAGTTTTATTTTAGTCTTTGCTTTGTTCTGTCGGGCGACTGTTCTTTAGTAGATGTCACAGCATGACTAAGCATGAATTCTTCTTCTTCCTCTTTTTTTTTTTTTTTTTTTTTTTGCCAAATTGAAATGAGCAATGTATTCATCTTGTTGTATAGTCTCCCTGGAAACGTTTTTCTGCTGGACGTCTGTGATTAATTGAAGGAGCTGTTTAATTGTTTTTTTGATTTGTAACTTGACACTATGTAGTTATCTATCCAAAATTTGGTACAGTTTGTAGTGAGAGTACCAGCACCTTGTTGTAGTGGCACTCTAACTTTTGACATTCTCAAGGCATTTCATCTGCTTATGATAAGTGTGCCAAGATTCTAATTATTTTGTATCTGCCATCACTGTCTGGAAATAAATACTATTTGTCATGTATGAAATGGTCAATTCTATGATTTGTTAATTGTGGAAGTGCAAACTTTGATTATTGACAAATTAATATAGTGGACAATAACAAAGTTAAATTGAACAGATGAACCTTGATATGTGCTGACTTTCTTGTCATCATGTTGTTAGATATGCATGGATGTTGTAGACTTAAAGTCATCTAGGCTTTATAGTAGACTTTGAAGTAAGCATACGCCTCAAACCATTAGTGTTCCTACAACCTTTGTCCTGGGGCCCCTAACCAACCTTGTTTGTTTACGTTGACATCTGATTGATACTCTTAAATCATAAGTTAGTTGAGTGGTCAAGCTTGTGAGTTGCTCTGACATGGTTTGGCTTTCAATTCCTCAAGTGTTCCTGGAAAAAGAAACTACAAGTTTTAAATTCTTTTAAATTTTAGGGTTTGGCGGAGTCTTGAATTTCGAACTCAAGCTCGTTATACGGGTTCAGGATATTTCTAGGTTACTATTATAATATTATTATTGTCATAATACCATTTGCATAATAACAGTATTAGCTACATTCCTTGTCATATTATGAATTTCTTTTTCTGCACAATGCCTCTTTTTGCAGTGCTGTTACAGAAGATGCTCACCGTGCTATTGAGGTAAAGAATGGTTCTTCTGTTGGGGGTCGGAAAATTGTAGTTAAACATGCTATGCACCGAGCCCCCCTTGAGCAGCGACGATCAAAGACAAGTCAAGGTTGAAATGCCTCACTTTGTTTTAACTTTGAGCGCACAATTCTTTTGTTATATAATCTACTCAATGAAGGGCATGTGAAAACGTCAACTTTCTGCTTAGTTATTTATTTGTTTATTTATTTTTTTAGCATTATATTTAATTCTCTGTTTCTTTAGCTGCCAACTTGGATGATAAAGATAAAGTAAAGGGCAAGGATGGTGCTAGTTCCAGGTCGGAAAAAGCTGCTTCAAACTTGGAGGGAAAAAAAGGTGGTTAGACTTTATAAAAACATTACTCCTGTCCTATTCTTATGTAAATGGCACGTGAAAACATAAATTTTCTGCTTATTTATTTATTGATTTTTTCTAGCGTTGTGTTTGATTCTCTATTTCTTTCTCTGCCAACTTGGATGATAAAGATAAATTAAAGGACAAGGATCTTGATATTTCCAAGTCGGAAAAAGCGGCTTCAAACTTGGAGGAAAAAGGTGGTTAGACTTTACGTATACATTACTCCTGTCCTAATTTTAATGTTTTTGTGGTCTCATTTTCATTTGTTATTTTCAGTTGTTGCATTGAGCAAAAATTCAGGGAAGCAATTTATTGGAAAAGCTACAACACTTCATAATGATCTAGAGGATAAAACTGGTTGTTCAGAGAAGCAGAGGTACTAAATAAGATCTGCTCTCTTCATAGTGTTGCCTGAATGAGTCAGGCGGTTCACTCTTAAAGGGTCTCATATACAGTGTATTTTATTTAGTCATACACTTTTCTTATGGGGCTTCATAATGTTATTCTGTTCTTGATTGTTCACGGTATTTGTTATCTGAATTTTCTAGAACAGCCAAACTTGTTTTCCTTTCTTGGAGTACTCTTAGAAACAGGAGGACAACCGCGCCGGGGGGGGGGGGGGGATCTTGTATTCATAATCTGAATCGTAACACAAAATAATCTAGCGAGATCCTAGTCCAAGTGGATTAACATGGATTAATGAATGCATATATCATGATCAGAAGTTTACTGGTTTGAAGTCTTTTCTGGTGCAAGAGTATGATTTCTTTTGATCTTTGCCTGGTGAGGCAATTAGCATAAAGATGCTCATTGTAGAGAATTTTATTTATTGCTTCATCTGTCCCTGTAATATCTGATTCCTTCCTATATTCACTTTGGTTATTGTATGTCTTATTTCCAAGGTATACTTTTTTTTTCCCCTTCTGGTTTGGTTATAGTTCAACATGACAATGATTTATTGACATACTACATTCCTTGTCACCATGAAGGGTTGCTAGGACTGTGATATTTGGTGGTCTTCTTAATGCTGAAATTGCAGAGAATGTTCACAGCCAAGCTAGAGAGATTGGAACTGTATGTTCTGTAGCGTACCCTCTTCCAAAAGAAGAGCTGGAGAAGCATGGTAAATGCTTTTTTGGACTGTCTTATACATGTTTGCATGCAATTTGCTGTGTCAATGATTCTAATGATGCTTACTCTTTAAATTAGTAAGACAGGATTGTTGTACTAGAAAGTAGTCACTTTGGGGGTGCATCAATTTTTTAGAATCTATTAAGCCTAGGTTTCCTTTTTCCTATACATTTGAGAGATGGGGCCGAGCTTTTGTGATGTTTAGTTTGTTCTATTCTATCACTAGCCTTGCAAGCGAATATGCTCAAACACACCAGCGCAAGCATGTGACTATATTTATCTGTTATATCAGCTATCTTAAGTATCCTTGATAATTTCATGCTTGGTGTCACAAACTTTGTACTTAAAATGTAAAGAAGTTTTGGTCTGTATACTTATTTAGGGCTATTTATTCTGTTTTGGATAGTTAATAGAGCATAAAATGTGACACTTGTTCAGGTCTTATGCAAGATGGATGCAAAAAGGATGCTTCGGCGGTTCTTTATACAAGTGTCAAATCAGCTTGTGCTGCTGTTGCAATGCTGCACCATAAAGAGATTAAAGGGGCTGTTGTCTGGGCACGTCAGTTGGGTGGAGAGGTAAATTTTTAACAGAGGAGGTTATTTTAATTTTGGTGTCCCTAAGTTGGACTACGGGGATTTATTTCCTTATTTGAAAGAGTGATGTTAGGAATTCTTTTGTTTTACATTCAAATTTTTTTTCGGTGGTTGTTTNAATGCTTTTTACTATTGCCAACTATATTACTAAGTGCTTTTTGTGATCGACTACGCTTCTACAAGATAATTCAAGGTTCCAGCAAAAAGTTACTATTGCCAACTATATTACTAAGTGCTTTTTTTGATCACTACGCTTCTACAAGATAATTCAAGGTTCCAGCAAAAAAAAAAAAAAATTATAAAGTTCAAGGATTTTAATATTTTGTAGCATTTGGAGGAAGTGAAGGGATTACAAAGAAGAAGGTTTAAATGTGAAGAGCATAGGCTTGTTACATTTTTTCCTGACAAATGTGTATCTGTAGTTAGAGCACTGAGCACAATCTGGGAAAATATGCCATCATTTACACTGGCATGTGAATTTTGTTGTAAACTGGCTGGCTGGTAATACTTATGTAAAGCATTCAAATGTCTCTTCTTGCTACCCTGTAATATCATCTATTCATCTGAGCTTGTTGCTTATGATCTCTCTCTCTCTCTCTCTCTCTCTCTCTCTCTCTCTCTCTCTCTCTCTCTCTCACTCTAAACTGCAGATGAATCTGAATAGTTTACTGTTGTGTTTCTGGGTCAGGGTTCCAAGACTCAACAATGGAAACTTATTATTAGAAATCTTCCTTTCAAGGTATCCTCTGAGTATTGCTGCTTTTACTTGTTTAGCTGTTGGGAGAAACTTGAGTTCATAACTAGTTTGCTGAACAATGATGCAGGCGAAAGTGAATGAGATAAAAGATATGTTTTCAACAGCAGGTTTTGTCTGGGATGTATTTATTCCACAAAATTCTGATACAGGGTATATTCCAATAATCAATAATCATCTTTTTTTGCGTTACAGTATTACTGGTCTCCTCTTTATAAGTAGTCTATCCTTTTATCTTTTGCAGATTATCTAAGGGTTTTGCATTTGTCAAGTTTACAGCCAAAAGTGATGCAGAAAAGGTATGATTTGTGAGCTACGCGATAAAGTTTACAAGTAACATAAGAATCGATAGGATCTAATATGTGACATGTATTAAAATGTGTTTTTCCCTTTGTTATGCAGGCAATTCAAAAGTTCAATGGGCAAACATTTCGGAAAAGACCAATAGCTGTTGATTGGGCTGTTTCAAAGAAATTATATAGCCATGGTAATAATATTAGTCTTACCTCAGAAGATGGTAATATAATATTGTTATTACCATCTGCACTTCAGAACTTTTACATTTTTTGTTACATTAGTTTTGTGGGAAGTTTTGAAATTTCATTTATGGATTCTGGGTTTAGTTCTGAAGAACTGGAGATATGATTTCCATTCCAAACAAATAGCAGTAATACAATATTTGGTGCTATCCAGTTTTATATTTGAAGAAAGTTTAGTAGTCTTAGCAAGTTGATTTACGGTGGATGCTGAGCCATGCTTAGAATTTGCGTCCACAATTTTGTTTCTATGAGCTCTACTCTCTGTTAATTATTGTTAAGACATATTCATAAAGATAGAAAAGCACTTGTTTATATTATGGACTGGGTTGTTCTCTCCATTTTAAGTAGTGCTGTTTTCTGGATAGTCTATTAGTATTTAGGTCAGCAGGCGCTAATTATAGTTGTAAAGCATGATATTGGCTTGTACAGGAAAAGAAGATGAAAGTGGTGGGGAAACAGAAAGCGGTAGCGATGATTCTGTTGATGATGTCGGTGATGGTGCTTCTGACGATACCACAGAGAAAGAAGAAAACCTTGCTCAGGTTGATTTTGATGAAGAAGCAGACATAGTGAAAAAGGTTTTAGAGAACTTAATAACGTCCTCTTCTAAAGGAACTATTCCTCCTCATGTTGATGATTCTGCACTTCCAAAGAGGAATGTAGACGTCAATATGGATGAGTCTGTTGATGTGCCTAATGAGCTATCTTATGAGTCTGTGAAAGCATCAGATGTTTCTAGGCCTGAAAATTCTGACAAAGGCAAGGCATCGGCTCTTAAAGAAACAGATGAAAAGGAGGAGTTGCAAAGAACAATTTTCATAAGCAACCTCCCATTTGATATTGACAAAGAAGAAGTGAAACAACGATTTTCTACCTTTGGGACAGTGCAATCTTTTGTCCCAGTTCTTCATCAAGTCACCAAGTATGTCATATTGACTTTTCCATGTTTCTTACTTGTAAGAATTTGTCTTAATTTGACACGATATCTTTTGCTTGTGCCAGGCGACCAAGAGGAACTGGTTTCCTTAAGTTTAAGACAATAGATGCAGCTACTGCTGCTGTTTCAGCAGCTAATACTGCATCAGCAGCTAATGCTGCATCATGCTTGGGGATCTTTCTGAAAGGTAGGCAATTGACTGTTTTGAAGGCTTTAGATAAAAAGTCAGCTCATGAAAAGGAGGTAAATAAGGCCAAGAATGAGGATCATCATGACCATCGCAATCTTTACCTGGCAAAGGTTGACTTTTTTGTTAATATTATTGTTATTATTTATTCTACAGTACCCATATCTTCCTTCGGTATAAAAATCTCACTATATGCATTGTCACCAAAACTTTATTAGGAAGGCCTTATTCTAGAGGGAACTCCAGCTGCAGAAGGTGTTTCAGCTGATGATATGTTAAAACGCCAAATGTAAGTATTTTGTAATATTATTCTAATTATTCATGTAACATTTACTTTTCATAAAAGGCAAACGGATACCAATTTCCCTGTCCAATCCTTACCATAATAGGCTTGATTTAGGGACGAGCTTTGGGGTTAAAAGATAAAACTCAATTTGAATCTGACCTCAATCTGGTTAAATAAGTTTCTTGATCTATGATGAGATATATATTTTATTCTGTTCTGCCTAAATTAGAGCTTCATATCCTATTTTGGCTTTAGGCTTCTTGGTTCCCTACCTCCCTCATTTGGGTCTCTTTTCTCTATAAATCACAAAGATGCACCACAGAAAGGGCCTTACTTGATTTACCATTATCCAACCTGAAGCTTTTCACTCTATTGACGTAATCATATTGGTTCTTGGACGTCGTTTTTCTTGGTTCTTAACATGGATCTGAAGCTTTATTTTGCTTCTTTTTGAATAGTAAAGAAAGAGGAAATTTTCAGGAATTCTTTTTGTAATGCACTAGTTTTTCTTTTAACTCCAAATTCTGAGAATGGTAGGAGAATGTATACAGCAAGGCTTCTAAGAAGACTTGAGAACTCTTAAAGAGATATGTTGGAATTTCTGATTTACTTTGCCGTATTTAAGAGAACGACTTTTTAATAGCCATTTACTAACTAAAGTGCTATCATTGTATTGGTTGATATTCATTTGTGGCAGATTTAATGCTCTGTTCTCCACCATGTAGGTTGGAAAGGAAAAAGACGGAGAAGCTTCGATCTCCCAATTTTCATGTCTCGAGGACTAGACTTGTCATTTACAATTTGCCCAAGTCAATGAATGAGAAAGAACTTAAAAAGCTTTGTATTGATGCCATTACATCACGAGCTACAAAGCAGAGCCCTGTAATTCGACAGGTTAGATTTTCTCTCTCGATTAAGGATGTGTCATTTTCTTGTATATTTTAGTTACATAAATGAAAATACCTCTGCATAGCTCTGTGCTCGTTTAGACACTTTTTTAAAAAAAAAATAAAAAAATCAACTACTCGGAGTAATTCCCTTTTTCATTGATTTTCATGCAGATAAAGTTCATGAAAGACGTGAAGAAAGGAAAGCTGGTCACAAAGAATCACTCTCGTGGAGTTGCTTTTGTTGAGTTTTCAGAGCATCAACATGCACTAGTGGCCTTGAGAGTACTCAATAATAATCCTGGTAACTTATTAGTAAAGCCATTATTCTTCAGTTACATGGTTTACTAGTGACTATCTAATTATCCTGAAATCATGTTCTCATTTTTTGCCTTGTCATTCTGAATGAGGTGGAGCAATTCTCTTACTAGTTTATTGGTCCTCCCATAGGTTTTTTTTTTTTTTGAAGTGTTATTATTATATTTTTAATTAGGTAGTAACTGAAGGTTTTACAGTGGGCTGGGGAATAGCCTTCTTCCTTAAAACAACATGCCACCATGGATGGATTCAAAGATCGTCCAGCTCAATAGTTGAATGATTACAATTTTTTTTACAAGGGCGGCAGTGCCTTTTTCTTAATAGCTGAATGCATCATCAGTAAGTTACTTTTTAATGCATCGACTCTGTTCTATTCTGATTTAGTATTTTATGACCTGCAGAAACTTTTGGTCCTGACCACCGCCCAATTGTAGAGTTTGCTGTTGATAATGTTCAAACGTTGAAGCTACGGAACAGTAGGCAACAAGCTCAGTTTGGGCGCCATGATGGTCCACAAAATGTCCAGCAAAATAATGACACAAATAGACGAGATTCCCATCCAAATGAGGAGTCCAGAAAGCGAAAATCCAAAGGTGAGAGTCGAATGTCTGATGATACAGCAGTAAACAAAAAAGATGAAGTGGAAAATGCAGTTACCAATGAAACAGCTACCAAAGTACGTGGAGCCTCGAAGAGGCAGAAAAACAATCCAGCAGTTAAGGTAAAAAAGTCCTCATTGAAGGAGACATCAGGAGGCACAAAACAGAAGGCAGAGGGCACCAAAGGGAACCCAGAAAAGCGGCAACATGGAAGGAAACCCGATGATGCACAAAGATCAAAATCTTACGAGGAGACTTATACACAACCTAAAAGGAGGAAGCTGCTGGAGCCAGTGGAAATTGAGAAGGAAGCGAAGAATTTGAAGAGAAGAAAAAGGCCAACCAAGAATAAAGACCCACAAGGGCGAGATATAGGAGACAAGCTTGACATGCTTATTGAACAATATCGATCCAAATACTCGAAACAAAGCTCCAACCAAAATGATGGTGAGAGGCAAAGTTCAGGGAAGCTCAGAAAATGGTTCCAGTCCTGATTAGATTTGATAATGTGGGAGGCAGCCCATAAATTTTGTGCTTTTTAAACTCTTTTAACAGTTCTGCTTTTTTAAGTTAATATCTAAATGTGAGGTGCAAGAATGTTAAACAATTTTCCTGGAAATTCTGGGGCTAGAATTCCAATTTTGGAATATAATTATATTTTTCGATACCAAACTCAAAAGAGAATATTTACAGAAGGGTCCCTGTCAACATCGAAAGTATGATTTCCGGTACAAGAAAATTGGGCAAACAAGGAGACGATTCATTCGAACTTGGTTTGATGAATATCCTAGTTGGCTGGAATATAGCATAACGCTTAGCTATATTTTGTGTGGCGTTACCTCTTTAAACCATATAGGCGGATTAAGCTAGTGTTGATTCTAATTGGTAGATAGATAATCTCAAATTAAAATTGCAAAATAACGTTAGGTCCCAGCATTGTCCACAATCACGCTTGAAGCAATCATTTATTTCTAAGTAATTAATACAAGCTAGGGATGAATATCGAACTCATGTGTGTATCAATTGATCGTGCTTGATATATATTTTTGTTTTATAAGATCTTCCATTTCGTGCTCTTGATAAATTTGAGGATTTTAGAAACCAATGTACGCGGCAATCTCGAACATTTGTAATCTATAGTTAATCAGTCGAAGTTGTTATATTGCAGAGTGCTACTAGATATCTCAAAATGACGTCACATGATGTTCCAAAAGATAAATGTAAAAGTTGCTGCCATGCAACTATTTATGTCATTATTAAAGATTTAAATGTTAGGGTTTATGCCTAAAAGTATGTATATTTTGGATATTTGTTGAATTAATAAAATAACATTTTTCTATTTAAATTTGTGCATAATTGGTATGTCATTAAATATTAGAAAATCTCTGTTTTATTTATGTGACCATAAATTTAGCATATAAGTGTTATATACATGAGGATTAAATTTATGGATAATAAACTAAATATAGTCCGTAATAATTAATTAAAGTTTAGGATCTTTAATTAAATATTATTAGTACAGTCCATTAACATTGAGAATGTAATAGTCTTATCCGGACTATTGATGTGTTGACATCATAGTGGAGGTACTTTATATAATTTGATTATATAGGACTGGACCAGACATGATTTGAATCTCACATAAACTCCGTTAACTATTGAGAGTTCAAATAATGTTACTAGATGATCATATGTAAATCAATCTTAATCCTGAGTAGTTATAGACTCCTATTTATAACATTATGTTCTTTGACATACTTGTTAAAGGTTTGTTTTTAAACAGATCGAAATACTTGTATCTTGGGAGCATGATGAGATGAGTAGCTGGAAATGTAACTTACAGATATGAAATTCATTCATTCCATTAGGAAGCTAGAAAAATGATTCCTAGTGTATTGATTTAGGACTTGAACAGTTTGAGTACTCAATTTATAATAGATTTATAAATTAATTGTTCGTTAGAGAATCAACGGTACACAAGGATAAAGATGTAATTGAAAAGGTAAACAGAATATAACCTAGCTCCAATTATGAATTGTCTATGAAGGATTGAACTACATGTAATGATTAAATCGATGGACTGCTCACTGTTTTCTGAGTAAATTAATTCTGTAATTTCAAGAGTGCAATTTCAAATTTTTAGTGGAGTAATACTGGAATTAATAAATTAGATAAATTAATTAAAGAGTTTAATTAATTGTCATAATTTATTGGAGCTTGAATTACAGGTCCATAGGTCCCCAATTCCA